>CAMQGK010000626.1:0-227500 GCA_947000775.1 Pterois miles | reverse complement strand
TAGGTTTTGTGTCTTCATACAGGGTTTTCTCACAGAAGTTTCTATTGATGAGTTGCATTTTACAAGTCAGATTCTGTTTATCAGAGATACTGTCACAAGTGACATCCACAGTAGGAGAGACTGCTCCTTCATCTGAAGGTAAGACCTGTTTTTTGGCCTTTGAAAAATGTTAAGAAAAGATGCAATGACTTAAGACCTTCACAGTAATAGAATAACACAAGGAAATATAACAAAATAATGCCATACCATTATACTGCAGTTACAGGTTAACACCCTTAATACACATCTGCATTTTTATAGTTTTATAAGATCTTATTACTCTTTATACCAAAACATATTTAAATTAAAACATTTTAATCAATTAGTGCATTTATGAATGGTTGTGACATATGCTCTGATAAACTTAACCTCTGAAAAAGATTCTAAAAAGTAGAATTTTCTATTAATTACACACAACTATCAGACTCATCTGCTCCAAATTTACTTTGGAGCAGATATTATACAGTTACAAGAAAAAGTGAACCCTTTGGGATTCCTTGGGTTTCTGCATAAACTTGGTCATAAAATATATTCTGATCTTCATCTAAGTCTCATCACTAAACAAACACAGTTTGCTTAAACTAATACCGCACAAAAAATTATAAGCTTTCATGTTATATTGAACACAACATATAAACATTTTATATAGTATTAGTATTATATGAGCAGTAGCATATAGCCTATAATTTATTTTGTATTTTGTAATAAATGATGTACAGAGTAGTATTAAATATCACTTGTATAACAACAGTTTTATTTCCTTGTTTTACTTGCAGGAAAAAATGCGAGTGTGAGGAAAAAGGAGTGTGAGGCAAGAAGATGGCCAAAGAAAATGTGGTCCAAAGCTGAAGTTGCTGCAGTGATGCGACATTTTGGACATCACATTTCCAAAGGAAAGCCGGCCTCCAAATATGAATGCGAGCAGTGCAAGCAGGCCGAAGACCCTGTGCTATCACAGCGAACTGTGCGAAATATAAGGGACTTTGTGAGAAATAGAATAACCACAGCCAAGAGGCAGCTCAGAAGAACCTGTAAATCCATCAGCGCCAGCCTGTTATAGTTTCAACTGTTGGAAACCTTCTGTTATTACATTCTTTTTCCCAAACAACTGCAAAGACGCATGATGCCAGGGCTTGCACTAAAAATATGCTGTTAGTTGCTGTTAATCAGGTAGTTAGATAGATCATGTTTGTTTTGAGCAGATTTCTCTTTTTGTTTATCCCCATAGCAACAGTTCAGGATGTTGTAGATAGAAGTCATCTACCATATTGCCCAGCTGGAGACTTCCGTACGCCCAGTTGAAGAAGGGAATTATTTTTGCACCTTTTTTGTTTTGTTTTGTTTTGATGTTTTCTATTTATTGAACTCCTTTTTCATTTCAATCTCCATTATTTTTATTTGGTCTTCTTTATTTGTTATTTATTTTTGGGCGGTCTTGGAGAAATGACATGGCATTTCTTTTTCAGTTTAGAAAACGTTTGACTCACAAGAAAAGTCAAATTAATGTTAAAAGGTTTCTAAAATCTGCCATTAAAACACTGACCTACATCCTTTATGCAGTCAGATCTTTGTGTTTGTTCTTTAGGGGTGCCGTAGCCGACATCATTGCCTTTTTAAAGTCCCGACAGTGCTGATGCTGTCCGTAAATACCTAATCCTGTCTTGTGTTTGTGTATTTGTCAGAAAGGAGCATTGAACTGGATGAAATCTGCATCCCTTGAAGTCTAAATATTATATTTCAGTTCTGTCCCCAGAATGCATAGTGGTGTCAGGTGGTTGGTATTTATGTAAATTAGGGTGATGAGGGCGTGACCACCTTGTCCCTTTAAAGTCGCCATAATGCAGGTGTGGTCACTGTATGCCATAATTCAAAAGTTGGCATAAACCACCATCCAGTCAGGTGTGGTATCTCAGGCTCTGAAGCTTTTTTCTAAGAGCTAAAGTGAGCAGATTTTTTTTTGGATTTTTTTGCAGTGCTTTAGCCTTACTCCCATCACTCTAGGACCTTTAGAAAGGTTTCTCAGTGTAAACCACCTTGACACCCATTTTTCAAAATTGTCAGTCTAAACACTATAAACCAGTGTGTGTGTGTGTGTGTGTGTGTGTGTGTGTGTGTGTGTGTGTGTGTGTGTGACACGTGTCTGTGTGTTTGTGAGTCCACTGATAAACTACGTCGAAGCCACCACAATGTTTTTGAAGAAGTTATTAACACCTCTGAAACATTAAACTATCACAGAAAGACAACATTTCAGCAGCCACATTACAGCACACAGATTTCTACGGCTCAGCTGTTTGATGGAGCACATTTGAAATGTCCGTTCACGGTTGCAACAGGAAACAGCGATGCCTTTTGACAAACATGTTAATTCGGGTAAAATCTAACTTTTAGCAATAAAAAGAGTTACTCACATGATGTAGGTGAAGTATAAATTATCTGGCTATAAATGATCCGTGTAGGACTTGTGCAGGCGGGCGGGTCATGTCTTAACGTCTGACTTGTACTTTTAAAATGAGTTTTGTAAAATCAATTTGTGGTGAAGTCCAATGAAATTAATTTTATTAAACAAAATATTATGTTATGAAGTATTCACACTTTTTACTTAGTGATAACTCAATAAACAAAGGAGAAAAAAATGAATTTATTGGAATAAATATAGTTTTTAATATGAAGTCGTATGAACAAGAGCACTGAACAACTTCTTACAGTGTGGTAACTGTACAAGTAAGGCATATATTGGACATGTAATCACAACTGAAAATGCATATCTACCTTTTACCAGGCCTTGTGCTGCAGTTAGAATTAAAAAGTGTTGGGTAAAAGACATGACTGGATTTATACCCTTTATCTTTTACTTCCTCAGCATGCACAAGCACTTTACGTGACCTCCTTAAATTGTGGACCGGCTGGGAGGTGGTGCATGCCATCCATCCTACTGCATCTCTGCAGGTTGCATTTTCCGAGTCACTACACAACAGCGCTAAAAGGAAGATTTGATGATGTGTCTGAAATCAGTTGACTATGGATTGGGCTTTGTTTAAGATGTGTCCACATATTTGTTGGACTCATGGCTTGACTCAAATAAACCCCACATTTCCCTCGTGTCTTTTGCAGAGTTATCAGCGTGTCGCTTTTGTATCCTCTGTGTTCCATAGTGACCACCTCAACACTGAACAGTGGACGTTGTTCCACAATGTTAGTCCAAGGCCAGGTACAGTATGTCCTAAAGCATTACTGTCACTTTTTTCTTGTTTTGTCCTTCATACATTTTGAATTCACTGTGCACATTGCATGTTTTCTACATTGTTGTCTATATGTTTTAAGTCTTTGCACTACAAATCTTTTGGGCATTTTTTGGTTATTTCAGTAGAAGCCTTTGGATGGTGATGTTTTGGTTGTTGTTTATGATTATTACATGTAGCCTGCAGTTCCTCTGCATGCGATAAATTTGGTGTAGGATTTGGGTTTTTGTTACACAATGAGTGTACATTTTGCAGCTCACTGGGTTGGATATATATCAGATTTTTTAAAATATTAAACTTTGCTTAAAAGCTTTGAGTCATTTAAGAGGGAAAAAATGAAATAGTTCATAGCACATACATTTTTTGGATTTCCAGTGACTTTTCCACGACACTACTGTTATTAGTTAGTAATTATGTATTTTTTATGATGTAGCGTAAATGCCTTTCCTTTGCATGTTGGTTATTTGACCCAGGGAAGACAATACATTACTTTTAACTATGAAATGATTCAGACGAAAAATGTTCAAGTGTTTCCTTTTTATATATACAACAACATCTTGGTGTGGTGGGAAATTAGCATGTAGATATTCTGACCAAACCAAACAAAGTAAGACTGAGGCTACGCCATACACCATCATGTATGGCAGCAGTACGGCAGGAGTGCTGGGATGATGAAGGAACTGGAAGGCATCTGTACAATATACAAAAACATGTTGGGGAAATGTGTTTTTTAAAAGAAGGGAAGAAAATGTAATCACTCAACTGAGAGAAGGACACAGGTCTCAACCACAGATTATATAAAATAGGTAAGCACCCAACCTGGAAATGCTCCCATTGTAGCCAAGCAGAAACAGTTGAACATCCTGTTACACGGCAAGAATCACACTATCCAGAGGAATCACCCTCTTCACTCAATAAGGAAGGAAAAACATCCGAACTTTTCATTACCGGGTCTCTTGGGGAATACAGTAGCTAACGTATACTGTGAAATTCTCGCTTTTAAGAGACAGTGATTTAGTGTAAAGTCTAGATTTTTCATGCACAATCTCCTGTTCAACACTTGACAGTCCAGTAGGTGGCAGTAAGGCAAGTCTAAGAAAACCACTAACACACAGAAGAAGACGAAGGCGGGAAGAGAAGAACAATAACCACCTACGTCTGCAGCTACAAACGGAAATTAGTGTCATGCTACTTTTAGCTGGCTAGCATTTTTGTTTTTCCACGTTTTGATGGTTAATGCTGGTCAGTGACTGAATTTTACTGAAGTTTTTATTTGAGTGGAGGAGGCCTCAAATCAGGACCCCTCAGCTTAAGAAGAAGAAGAAGAAGATATTCCTTTATTAGTCCCGCTAGGGGAAATTCAATTTTTTCACTCTGTTAACTGATTCACACACATGCACAAACAGGTCCATATACATGCAACAATTGGAGAGATGTCAGAGTGAGGGGGCTGCTCCTGACAAGCGCCCCGAGCGGTTGGGGGTTTGGTGCCTTGCTCAGGGGCACCTCGGCAGTGCCCAAGAGGTAAACTGGCACCTCTCCAGCTACCAGTTCACACTCAGTTTTTGGCCCATGTCGGGACTTGAACCGGTGACCCTCCGGTTCCCAAGCCAACTCCCTACAGACTGAGCTACTGCCGCCCCCAGCTTGATACACCTGTATCAAGAATTAAGGAAGACGCTGGATACCGCTTGGTTAAGGTAACTCGTAAAGCGCATGGGCACCGTGTACAGTATCACGATGTGCGAGCCTCAGTGCATCGTGTGGATACAGCAGGAGTTTTGTCAAGACTTGGGATGTGAGGCATAAATATCTGCCCAAAAAGCCTTGTACATACTGACACCATCCACGAGCTGATAAGGTACAGTATGATACGGTATACTGTCTTCAAATGGCTGAAGTAGTTCTGTTTAATTGTCAGTTTAATTGTGAGTGTATGTGAACACAAATATTACATAAATTCAGTTTTTCCAAATTCAAATTTCATTCTTGAGCTGTACGTATTGAATGCAATAAATTTTCTTGTCTGTTTTTATATGAACAGGGACAACATTGTAATTTTTGGAGGGATAGATGGCTTTTCACGCAAGGTGAGCAATATATGAGGGCTTTACAAAAGACACTGTTAAGTTTGAAAAAAATGTGATTTCATAACTGAGTTAACATACTAAACGAATTTTAGGGCACCCTCAGACTTGACACCCAGTTTTTGAAATGTTTTAGCATGTACGCTGCAGAAAACTGACGTGTTTCACTTCTGTCATGTCACATGTGTATTAGCTCAGGTATTGTTTGCCTTTGATTTCTGTATTTTTTGTGTATTTTTATTAGATCATGCACCTTGGAGCAGCAACAATCTTAGAGACTACCCCGACGTTTCTCAGCAAGGCTGTTGAGAAGTTTGGTTTTCCTTAAGGTAACACAATATTCCCTGAAACAAACCTGAAGACAACACTAACCGAATGTGGTGAAAATATTTAAGGTTGTAAATATTTTAACTTGCATTGTCTGTAAGTATAAACACAGAATACTGTGATTTTACAACAGCTTAGGGGCGTTGTAAGGCACAATGCAGAGTGCCTAACAATGCAATTCAAGTGTGATCACAAGTACACCAGAGTATTTTACTAAAGTAAAAAAAAAAAAAAAAAAAAAAATATATTTTTTTTTCCCGCGAGGGAAAAAAAATTTTTTTTCTCTTTTTTTTTTATTTTATACACTACGTGAACACCCAAAAAAAACACACATTCACATTCATTAATGGAGAGATTTCAGAGGGGGGGGGCTCCCCCCAAAACCCCCCCGGCGGGGGGGGGGTTTGGCCCCCTCCCGGGGGCCCCCCGGCAGTCCCCAAAAGGTAAACTGGCACCTCCCCCCCTTCCCAAGCCAACTCCCTACAGACTGAGCTACTGCCGCCCCCATAATGTAGATGGTAAAATATGCAAGCGGCTGGTAGATTCACTTCACACTCACATGCCAAGAACACTCTATGGAGTGGCTGGTAGATTTTGTAATAACCAGCCACTCTCTCTACTAAGTACTGTACAATATTATTATCTTAATTTATCCTCCCATTTAATCTATTTGCTTAAGTTGCATGTTGATTTTCAACAGATCATTTTTATCTTTTCCTGAAAAGGTTGGTGCAGACCAGCTGTTTCACAAGCAGAGGTGAGCTGTAAAGAATTTCTAAAAACTCAATGATTTTACAAGCATTGTAGAGTACAACATGTGAGGAGGTTCATGTGTTGTTGGTCAACCCAGGTGGTAAATCTGTCCGTCCACTGTTACCTTCACCACCACTGAGACTCCCAAGCTCTTCAGATATCAAGCTGGTGCTGTGTGTCTGCTACAGCTTACGCCTCATCCACACTGGAGAGCAGTGAGCAATGCGTGTACATCTTCAATCTCTTGCTTTTTATTATGGCACGCATGTTAACAGGCTGCTGTGCATTTCCACCAAATCCGGCGATAAAGGCTTCTAAATGCTTTCCATTCATTTCCTGAGGAAAGCAGAAGAAGCAGTTGCCCAGAGCTCGGTGGCTGTGTTGCGGCGTGTTTTAGGGGGTCTATATTGAACAAAGTTGAGCCCATACAGCACGATGCAGATGGCTGGCTTGGACCAAGCTGTCAAGCTTGGCGATATATTTTTGGTTTTTCAAAGAGAGACAACAACTTAAGTTTCAGCACATTTTATTGTGTAACCTGAGCTCACTGTCTTTTATACTCAGATTTGCAGGACACCTACATCGACAGTATTGACTGTGAGGACAGTGGCCATCCACAAGAGCCTCACTTTGGATTAGTTGTGACCGAGAGTGAGATCCCCCTGAGTGAAGAACTGCAATTGCTCAGGGCGGCTACCAACTGGTTGCTGGAGAGGTGCCAGTTTACCTCTTGGGCACTGCCGAGGTGCCCCTGAGCAAACCCCCAACTGCTCTGGGGGCGCTTGTCAGGAGCAGCCCCCTCACTCTGACATCTCTCCATCGACGCATGTATATGTACTGTGTGAACGACAGAGTGTAAAACTGAATTTCCCCACTGTGGGACTAATAAAGGAATATCTTCTTCTTCTTCTTCTTCTGTCCAGTCCCTGAACACTGTAGGGTACACCTGATACTGTAGACTCTATGTAAGAAGTGGACAAAGTCACTGTGACGTCACCCATTGGTTTGGGGACTATGGTTTTGAAGCCTCCAGTTTGGCCATTTGGCCGTTGCCATCTTGGTTTTTGGCTGTCACTATCGTTTTTTTCTGTTGCAACAAGTGACAAGAGGGTGGAGCTAACTATTTGACATGTGACAGAGTCAATGTGATTATTAAATAAAGACATCGATCTTTTGTAGTTGTTTTCTTAATCTGTCCTTATGAAGACACATCAAGGTCGATATTCAACAGTACAATAAATTATTAGTTGTACATTATTATAAAAAAATACAGATGCATTTCAGTGAGCCCCCTGAGCCAACGCAGGCTGTGGCTGTCTGTCACCCTGCAGGTATAATTACTTAGCGGTGTAATGTACTGTCAAATAAAGTGTACAAATAGTAACTACTCACTGGAATGCAGTATGCTGAAGTGGGCTTTAAGGAATGCATGTGAAAATGTACTTAATACACTTTTAAAAGTGTTTTTTTAAATACTATTGACAGACAAAACCCAGTGTGTGAAATATAAATATTTTCTAAGTATACAGTAAATAAACACAATAGTAGCGCACCTTGAAAGTGATATACTATTGGGTACACGGTTTGAATAAACATGGGGGAAAGAATTTTAACTAAGTGGTATCACGACTGGTGTCAGACAGGTTTGACGTCCAGCTCTACGTCTCACCCCCGCCTCTCACTCCACTCTGACCAACTGCCTCACTAAAATGAAATCATGGCTGCGACTGAATTCTCTCAAACTCAACTGCGACAAATCAGACATGATCATCATTGGTCCCAAATCACTCACCAAAACCACTCAACTTCTGCCTCACCATCGACAACTCCACCCCGTCCCCCTCCCCTCACATCCCCAACCTTGGAGCCTTTGTCCACCTCAAAAACACAGCTCGTATCTGTCCATCAGTCTCCGTCTCTGCTGAAACTCTGATCCACGCTCATCACATTCAGAATCAACTACTGCAACAGCATTCTTAATGGTTCATCACCCAAAGTCCTCAATAGACCCCAGCACATACAGAACTCTGCTGCCCATCTACTCACCCATTCCTGGTCCCGTGATCACATCACCTCGACATCCAGAACCGTCACTGGCTCCCTGTCCCACAACGCATCCAGTTCAAAGTCCTTCTCCTCGCACACAGAACCCTTCATCACCAGGCTCCCTCCTACCTCACCGACCTGCTCCACCACCACACTCCTTCCTGATCCTGTCCACACCACTCAGAACCGAGCACCGGACCTGGGGCGACAGAGCATTCACCACAGCTGCCCCCTCCTTCTGGAGCGCACTCGCCAAACCCATCAGAGACGGCACCAACCTGTCCACATTCAGAACGCAAGTCAAAGCTCACCTTTTTACAACTGCTTTTAATGTGTGATTGATGCTGTGTTTTATACTGTACTTTTATATTCTTCATCTATGATCATTTTATCTGTGTAAAGAGTCTTTGAGTCCCGAAAAGTGCTGTATAAATAAAACATGTTATTATTATTATTATTGTTATTATTGTTGTTGATCAGTAACAGCCCAGAGAGTGGAGTGTTTGTTCAGTCAGGTGTAGGAAGAGCTCTCATCGAGTGTCTAAGCACAGAGTTCAGGTAAGTCTGTCTTTTCTAAAAGATTGGTAGAAATCCAGCTGAAATCTGGAACAATTTATCTGCCTTTTAAACCTTCAAGCTGATTCAGAGCACAGCTGTGTTTGTGCCAAGGTAATGTCAGGATCAGCTGCTTTAAGGTTCAAAAGTTAATTTGCAAAGTAAAACTTCCCCTTTCTTTGATTATCTGAGCATCAAATCTACCAATAAAATCCAAAGGAGATCTTCACCCTGTAGGTGGTAAAACTGTGCCTCTACAAATCATCCCATGCATGTGCAATATCAAACTAGTACATCAGTGTGCTTTAACATAAGAAAGCAAAAAGAATAAAAACAGATGTGTAAAAGTCTACAGCCAAGCCAGCAGCTCTGTGAGGCAAAGCACTCTGATCAAAATGCTAATGTCAACATGCTCACAGTGACAATGTGTTTTCTTGTCTGAGCATTTGATATTTCTGCAAAGTCAGGTGAAGTCAGCAGAGCAAGTGGAGTCTCCAGAAGAATGCAGAAAGTACAGAGAAGTCCAGACTTTTAGATGCAGGCTCTGTCTTCAGCCGATTTTAAATGATGTCCTGAACACTGACATGCCCTTCCTAGTTTTGACATGAAGAGGCATTCTGAGGGTCTGTGGTTATTTTGGAAGAATCTAAAACCGTCTCTCCTTCAGGTCTTTATCTGCCCTCCAAATTGTCAAACTGACCCAGAAGAGAGCTGTATTGATGTTACAGATGGACGCTGTAGCTGCCGTCATGCTGTCTGCCTGCTTGGACACTGAGGTTCTTTCTTCCACTGTGGGTCAGATCAATGGGAGCTTTAACAAAGCCCAGTGTCTCCTCACCAACCCCACCCCCACCACACATACATACACCATACACTCCCCCTCCCCTCAAGGGCCTCAGGGGGCTTAGCACCATATGGATCAAATCCATTAGCAGGCACTTTTAGGCCCATTTATGTTAATGCTGATGTGATCAATGTTTCAGTCTGTGATTCATTTTAAACACTTTCTTAATTAGACCTTGACCTTGGAGTCAAGTACAGCAGGGATGGACTCAGTTAAAACGGTAATGCTGTGGAATTAAAAGAGGAAGCATCGAGAGAGACACAGAGAAAAGGGTCTTCAGTATTTTGCTGTACACTATGCCATGAAGTGTTTCCTCTTAGATTCAAACACAGAGCCTCAGATGATTTTCTATTAACGTACATCTATTTGCATAAAACTAAAAACAAATCCTTTACATTCAAAGTAAAAGGATCAGGCTGGCACTATTCTGTTATGGCCAACAAATCCCATAAAAAAGACCAAAATCAACAATGCAGTCCAGTACTCAATGGACTTCTCAGCCTTTTTGTCATGTGATATCGCCACACAAGGCACACTTTAGTGCCTGTGTGTGATGCACTGGGCTTCCCATTAACAATAATGTTAACCCATCAACAGCAACAGGAAACATTCAGAGAAAGAGGGAGCTGGGAGTGGTGACGTAGTATAAAATGTGACCTAAAACGGCTGGTCACTGGTTTTTATCACACATTAGTTTAACAGGAGGAAATAGTGCATTTGTTGGGACCTTTTGTCATTGGCTGATTAATACATATTTGGTGCTCTAGTCTAGTGTTTATTAATTAGTCCATATAAACTACTTTGTGTGTGTTTATGGTAATGAAGGAACATGTCACCCAGTAATACATTGTGACTCGTTTGTGGACAACTGTGGAGCTGTATGGCACAGAGGAAGAAGGTATATCAGGCTTTGACACACACACACACACACACACACAATACTTGTTTGTACATCCATTGCTGGTTTCAGCCTGATCTGGTAGAATACATGAAATGACCATCACCACCACTCTTAGCAGTGCATTACATGGTGGTGGCTCGTAATGTGTTAGAATGAGGTGTTGGCACCACAAACATAATGCTGATAAAAAGTCAATTAGGATCCTTTGTTGTGGTGAACCCCAAAATTCCCAGGTTCAACAGAAATATGTTTAATCAGAGTCTCGCTACGATGAAATGGCTTCTACAGGGACTAACGTCATCCCACATGAATGGACTTTGGCCCATTGGATCCACACGAGTCTCAGCTTTTCAATTGAAAATTTATGCAGTTCCAAGATTATTTAGGGACCCAAGTATGCAAAAATATTCAAATGCACTATTTTAAAATTGGCAAAATAACACATTTATACTGCTTTAAAAAAAAACTACATGGTTTTGTGTATTACCGTACAGTGGACTTGTCTGTAAAGGGGGGACTCGTGGGTACCCACAGGAATCCATTTTCATTCACACATCCTGATGTCACATATCACGGTATGAAAAAGTTCCCTGATATATATTTTTATACTGTGGTGATTCCAGTGGTGCTGCAATTAGTGTTCATTCCAGCAATCTGTAACAACAAAAATGTCACTTTCAAACTTTGAAATGAGAATTATTTGTAGATGAAATTGATTGTTATGCCATAAGGGAGGTGAAAAAAAGCTATTGTGATGAATGGAAAAGTGTGTGTGTGTGTGTACGTGTGTGTGTGTCCATATGATTGTACGTAGACGCAGATTGCACATTACCACTGAAAACTAGTAATGTGCCCATCTAGTCCCCTGTGTGCATCCCTGCGGCTCTTATTTCTTTACATGTGAAATAGCAGAAGTGTTGTCTGCAATCCATATGCAATTGGTTCACAGCTGTTGACTTTGGAAATGGCTGATCTTAAATCTGATAGTCATTTGGTGTGTGTGTGTGTGTGTGTGTGTGTGTGTGTGTGGTGTGTGTGGGTGGGTGGGTGTTGGGTGCATGCCAGAGGGGTGAAACAGCAGGCGTAGAGAGCCCCTAGAGAAGAAAGACCACTTAGTTAGCCTGCAGGGGATGCAGGATGTGTGTGTGTGTGTGTGTGTGTGTGTGTGTGTGTGTGTGATGTGTGTGTGTGTGTGTGTTGTCTGTTTTCAGCAGTTTAGCCATCTGTCTGTTGCCTTGTATCTGACCTCAGGGCTTGGCATCTCAAATAGACAGTTTCATCAAACAGCCGGTGGGAATTGGGTTTGGACTATCACCGCTCTTATCTGAAAACCTCTTAAGTTTAAAGTTAACATGGCTGTGTGGTTAGTTTCATCATTCTGTCCTGTCAAAGCTGCTTAGACAAAACTGTATGTTTTCCCAAATACTCAAGCTGATTTATACATGGAAATATTTTGATATGTCTCAGACACAGCATACGGTACATAGATAAAAGGTTGCCATTTACTGTATGTTTGTATAAAATACATGATAAGTAGCAGGACTGATACATGTTTGTTGGCTTTACGGATTTGGGTTTAAAAGATCAGTCTGGTTTCCAGCTGTTAATAAATCTCATATAAAGACCCAAAACAATAATGACTGTATCTACTTATTAGTATTGTGTATGTACCAGAGCCTTATATCACTTCTTTCTCTGTGCCATACAACTCCATTAAAAACACATCACTGTGTCACTCACTGTGTGGGTGACATGTTCCTTCATTACCATAATACACACACTGTAGGTTATTTGGGCTTAATCCCACATACACCTAATGGCAGTTGGATTCTCAGACTCAGGCTTCAAACAATGCGTTTGTATTCAGTAAGGCAGGGTACAGACCAATCAGTGTGCTGTAAGACGATACTGGCACCTAGGGGCATATCTTAGGTGTGTGTCGCAGAGGTGACTGACCATTGACATATGTTCCACGAGGAAGTTTGAGCAGGCATGAAGAGAGACCAAGCAAGGATGGTGGGTCTGAGGCAGCAAGGAGCATGAACAAAGTGGGAATCTGCAGAACAGCGAAGAGATACCTGGGATAACATCCTGCAAGCAGACTACTACAGAGTCTGTTTCCTGATCCAAGTTGTATATAATGGCCAACCAAGCCCAGCAAATCTTCACGTCTTGGGCAAAATTGAGACTTCAGCCTGTGCGTTGTGCTCCAGAAGAGGATCTCTTGAACATATCCTCAGCAGTTGCCCAAATGCACTTGCAGGCAGCACTAGCAGAGGAGGTAGCCTCAGTCATAACACCAGCTGACAACACTGTCCAAAGACCATCACCTTCATCGGGGGTGGAGAGAGACACAGCCTAGATCAGCAACTGGCCTCCTTGCCTCAGCAGCTGACTGGGAGCTGAGAGTAGATATGGTTAAGTAGCTGTGATCACATTGCCCTAACCACACTTTGACCAGACACGGTCATCTTCACAAACTCCACCAAGAAGGTGATCATGGCAGAGCTTCATGTACCCTGGGAGGAGCGCATGGATGAAGCCCAAGAGCGGAAACATGCAAAGTACCAGGAGTTGACAGAGCAGTGCAGGAGCAACGGCTGGACAACCCACTGTGAGCCTATCGAGGTGGGATGTTGAGGCTTTGCAGGTCGGTCACTTTGCAGGCTCCTCACCAAGCTAGGGATCATGGGCCTGGCTAAGAAGAGGGCCATGAAAGTGACCGTGGATGCCGCAAAGAGAGCCACTAGGTGGCTCTGGCTGAAGAGGGAAGCCCAGTGGTCAACTACTTCTGGGATGCAGGCCGGGGACTGATCATCCCCGGTCGGGTCACCTGGGCGAGGGTGTATGATATTCGACTAGACCTGAAACACCCGATGATCCCAGGAAATGCTTACTACTTGTAGAGAGGTCTGTATAATATAATACATTACAATGTACAATGAAATGTCTTCCTCCGTTTTAACGATCATCAATCATTATCCATAACATCCATAACTGTAATTACAATAACTCCATTTTCAGGCACTTATCATTATACCAAGAGCAATCAGAATAAGAGGGAAATAGAAGTAAATATCTCTGTCTAAAGTTAACCTTAGCCATTATCACAACTTGAGTGAACAGGACTCAAACGCACGACTCAGGAGACAGATGGTTTCAAAAAAGATCAAAGTCTTTACATGATGTAAAAAGGGTTCAGTACACAGGTGGGCAAAAGGTACAGGCAAATAAATCCAAAGTGGCAGGCAGGGCAAGGTCAGAGTTTCAGAGGCAGAGTTTCAAAAGCATGAGGAGACAGGCAAGGAAAAAGGCTGGGACGCTCACTCACCAGAAGACAAGACAAACTGGCACAGAGGGAAGGGGAGATGCACATTAAATGCAAGTGAGGGAGTGGATAACGAGACACAGGTGGACACAATCAGGGGCGGGGCTGACAATCAGACACAGGTGGAGGTGATAGGTAGGTAGAGGTGAAGTAGTTCCAGGGCTGTCACTCATGAGGGCAGGAAGTGAGGTGATCTGAAACGCCCATAGCAAAATGACTGTAACTGCTGTAACATCAATAGCAGTTGATGGTGTTTAATTTGTGTAACATTAGCTGCTAGATAGTCTCCACATTTCTGCACATAAACTTAAGATGTGATCTGTTAATCTGATGTTAATATTGTAATAATTTAATGTACTGTTCAGACATGTCATCAGTTTTACTGTTTGCGATATTAGACTTGTGACGTTACCGTATATTTCATGTTTTAAACACAATGCAATGTTACACATAACATAATATCTATAAGCAAACATTAGCTCAACAATAATTAATGCAAGCTAGCTCTTATCTGATTAGCTAAGTCAATGCAGCATTTATGTGTATACCGTATTTTCCGGACCATAAGGCGTACCGGATTATAAGGCGCACTATCAATAAATATCAATATCACTGTCTTTTTTCATATATAAGGCCAGTTTATAAAACGCACCAGATTATAAAACGCACTGGATTATAAGCGAAACAAAATGGTCAGATAAGTCAAACTTTTCAGTTGGAACACATAAAATACAAAACAGTACACTCACTTTCAGTTTTTTTCAGTTCATTCTTCGTCCACAAATCCATCAAATCCTTCATCATCAGTGTCTGAGTTAAACAGTCGGGCGACTTCGGCATCGAGCACGCCTGAATCCGTCTGGTCATTATCCGAGTCGGTCTGGTTGCTGTTACTTAGCTGCTCAGTGATGATTCCTGCCTTCCTGATCCATTGGCAGATAGTGGAGGAACTGGCCCGGCGTTGCCTCCCTGTCTTGGTGAATGTGTGTTGGCCTTCTGTCATCCAACGCTCCCACGCAGCTCTCAGTTTAACTCTGAACGACCTGTCGACACCGATATCTAGCGGTTGGAGTTCTGTAGTTAATCCACCCGGAATGACGGCGAGCTCTGAAGTAGTTTTCTTCACTTTGGTTGTGACGGTGTCGGTGAGATGGGCAGCATGGAGTCTCAGATCAACAGGGACGGAGAGTTGTAGAAAAAGCCGTTGGGTCTCTTGGTTTCTCCTCCTGGAAAGTGGCTGATGTTCATGTCCAGCTCTACTGCTGTTGCCTTGAGTGGAATAGAAACTTCAGAGACGCTTCTACCTGCTGCTCTCTGCTGAATAACCCACTGTTCTTAGTTCCCTCAGAAACTCTGGTTGGTCTTCTTTACGTGGTGCAGCTCATCTTCTTCTTCCTCCACTTCGTACCATTGATTCATTAATATTAAATTCTCTCTCTGCTGCTCTACTCCCATGTTCTGCTGCTGACTGATAGTCTTCAGCTTGAAATCTGCTTCGTCAGCATGTCTCTTCACAGCTGCCATTTTGGCTCCTTATACACACATGATAATGTTACGGTGCCTATCTGTCGAAGCACAGTAACAGTAGTATTACTCCGCCAGGCGCCTGACTACTGTCAGTAGTATCACTTCGCCAGGTGCCTGACTACTGTCAGTAGTATTACTCCGCCAGGCGCCTGACTACTGACAGTAGTATTACTCCGCGAGGCGCCTGACTACTGTCAGTAGTATTACTCCGCCAGGTGCCTGACTACTGTCAGTAGTATTACTCCGCGAGGCGCCTGACTACGGTCAGTAGTATTACTCCGCCAGGTGCCTGACTACTGTCAGTAGTATTACTCCGCCAGGTGCCTGACTACTGTTACCGTAATGCTCCTACAATCCACCCAACGGTGCAGCTTTGAAGCTCACCAAACTCACAATAAAACATTTTGACAGATTTTTGAGCGCCCTGTACCACATAAAATTGGTTTGAGGGGGTCAGTAAGCATAACCAGAATTCATATATAAGCTGCACTGTATTATAAGGTGCACTGGCAATTTTTGAGAAAATGAAAGAAAATACAGTACGGTCTGTCTATAGAGGAAACTAATCAACAATGGCAGCTTCTGAATACGTCAACCTAGATGCTGCAATAGCATCAGTTGTATCAGAACTTGAGAGTATTTTCTCATTGAAATACGAGTGATACTGAGGCCTTTTCTCAATGGAAATGATTTCTGCGCTTCTCCCGAGTAGCTTTGAGTTTGATTTACAGATGGGTCTTCCAAATACCTGCCAAATATTTTTTTGTCTGCTCAGTTTCCGATGACGACTTCTTAAATGGCTCTGGGGCCCACCCGGGGGTTATCCTTCCTCTCCCCAAATCTCCTCAAAAAAATTGGATTAATCCCCTCTCAAAATGGGGAACGTTAAACTAAAAGTATGTTGACAAAAAACTAGCTAAAAAGTTTTTTTTTTTTTTAAAAAACGACGTACGGATCCACTCCTTCCCTATCACAATAAAAATCCCTAGACATACAATACTCGTAGGCAAGTATTTCACATTTGTTGTTGTTTATTCATCAGACCCCCAGTGTGTAAAGTCCTTAATGGCTTTGGGCTGAATGCTCAACACAGAATTTGGAAAGTACTGCGAAACAGGCCCACATTACTGGTTCGTGGCTAATGGGATTTGTTGACAATAAGAAACACCAAGCTACTAATGTAAAGTGTCAGCTCTCAACTTTAGGTAGAGTATTTACAGCCACATCAGATCATTTGTGTGTTTGTGTTCTCTAAGGTAACATGATGCAGAATAATTATCTGAGCTTGTTTATTACCGATGGCTAACAAGTTTTAATGCTGTGTTTCTTTAACAATGGTTGAAGAAAATACTAGTTTCTCTCAATTTGTAGTGCTAGCTGAGAAAGTTAACATTAACCAGTGGGATCAGATGAGTCAGCCTCTACGCAGCTGGCAGACTAGTTTAGGAGAGGACAACTGGCTAGTTAGTTAGCTACCGTGTCCAGAGACTAACAAGCTGGCTCACACCTGCTCTCGTCCTGGTGAAGTCCTGCAGAGCGAGGGACCATGACCCAGTGCTGTCTGGTGGAATAGCAAGGTAGCTATGGTGCGTGCATAATGCATGGATGTACACGCACATACACAGTACACTTCAGGGTCCCGGTGTAGAGGTTTGAAAATATGGTCACCATATTCTGGCACCCAACAACACAGCAACATGACATTTTCAGTGTGTAACTTCAGCCCACAGCTAGTGTTCACCTCTAGTCTTTAGAGAGAGTGGGCTGAGTTGAGCCAGTTTTTACTTTAAAGTGAAAGAGTGACAGCAATATGTCCATCTAAAACATGCACACTGAATAATTCAGCACTTGGTCCATCTTTGGGAATCATCCCTTTTGGATCTAAAATAAACAATTTTAAAAATACTTTCCAAAAAAAAAACAGAACAAAAAAAAACAGGTCTTTTGGCTCAACTTGTCCCAGATCTCCTCAGCTTATCCTCATAAGTTGACTCACATTGGGCAGGTCTAGTCTATGAATCATACCTGTCTATCACTAAAGAGAGGTTATTAAAGAACTCCCACACATTGTGCCTAAAGGCAGGGGCTAAACATTAACCAGTCACGTCCTAGAAATGGCTACATATTGATTAGCCTATATGTTCATCTTTTTTTTCTGTATCCTTTATTGAACCATTTCAGTTTATATTGATATTTAAATAAGTTGAAGCTATAATCTAATTATATAAAAAAAAACTTGTATCATTCAGCCATTCGAGCTGTCATGCTAACACTGTAGCATCATATTGTGACCTCCTAAAGTAGTAACACCAGAGATTTGTTTGACTTATACTGCTTTATTGTCATTTCTGCCTATGCAGGGATACTTACATACAGGGTGAAAAAATATGTTTCACAAGGACCACGGTGCGACTTAGAACAATAAGGAAGAAAAAAAGATAGTATAAATAAATAAAGTTAACAACACCCAATACTGATATCACAGAAATTGAAGATGTTGACAAGTACTGAATAAGTATGAAAAATATATATAGAACTCTGTGCAACTGTACACATTAAACATTATATACACAACATTAAATACACAATTAAACACTATATACTGTACACATGCACTCTACATATTAAATATTAAATACAGACAAAAATTTTAACACTAACTAGATGAAAAACTGACAGGCACACCTGAAACTGGCAGAGTCATTCAGCAGCAAAACAGCAAATAGAGTTATGAGCAACAACATAGTTATCAGGTTGCTTCAGATACACCTGACACAGATGAGTAGAGAGTCAGTGGAGGACAGAAAGTCCTCATTAGGTAAGTGTTACGTGTTGAGGAGCCTAATGGTCGGGGGGACGAAGCTGTTGCATAGTCTGGTGGTGGCAGCATGGATGCTGTGGTATCTTCTGCCAGAGGGTAGAAGAGGGAATTAGATGTGAAAAGGTAAGTGGGATCTTTCACACTGTACCACTGTTCTTCGAGTGTACTGAGCATCGGGGATGTCCTAGATGGATGGGAGAGCAGTGATCTCTCCAGCTGTCTTCATTATCCACTGCAGGGTCTTGCCAGCTGAGATCTTGCAATTCCTGCACCAGACTGTGATACAGCTGGTAAGAATGCTCTCTATGGTGCCTCTGTAGAATGTGGCAAGGATGGGTGGTGGGAGGCATGCTTTCCTCAGGCAAATGGAGACGTTCCTGGGCCTTCTTGGAGAGCGCAGTGGCTTGTGAGGACCAGGAGAGGTCCTCAGTGATATGCACTCCCAGGAACTTTGTGCAGCATATTCTCTTCACTTCCTCACCATCCATGGTCTTCTATCTGAAGTCAATGATGACCTCTTTGGTCTTCATTTGTTTAGGAAGAGATTGTTGGTTCTGCTCC
Organism: Pterois miles; assembly: GCA_947000775.1. NCBI lineage: Eukaryota > Metazoa > Chordata > Actinopteri > Perciformes > Scorpaenidae > Pterois > Pterois miles. Next base: position 208,472 of record CAMQGK010000626.1, on the reverse strand, counting down.
ACATAGCCAGTTGGTCCACCTCCATTCCACCATTGTTGCTGATGAGGCGTACCACAGTTGTGTCGTCAACAAACTTTATGATGAGGTTGGAGGTGGACGATGCAGGGCAGTCCTGGGTCAGCAGGGTGAACGGTAGTGAACTGAGCACGCAGCCTTGTGGAGAGCCGGTGTTCAGAGTGATGGTCCTGGAGGTGGAGCTGCCGATTCGGACCGACTGTGGTCTTCCTGTGAGGAAGTCAGCTCCCAGAGGCAGAGGGAGGTGTGAAGTCCCAGCTGTCTCAGCTTTACAAACAGATGTTGGGGTATGATTGTATTAAAGGCTGAACCGATAATACCTCATTTTTTTTTCGGGGGGGGGGGGGGGAGGGTTTTTTTTGGGGGGCCCCTTAAAAAAAAACTAACCATCAAGGGTAGGTTCAAATCCGGCTTGCGTGGATTTCCTCTGGGTGCTCCAGCTTCCTCCCACAGGCCAAAGACATGCATTTAAGGTTAATTGATGATTCTAAATTGCCCGTAGGTGTGAATGTGAGCGTGAATGGTTGCCTGGCTCTATGTGCCCTGGCGACCTGTCCAGGGTGAACCCCGCCTTCGCCCAATGCCAGCTGGGATCAGCTCCAGCTGCGAACCCCTAACAGGATAAGCGGTTGAAGAAAGATGGATGGATGGATGTTATCAGTTATTGGTGGAGACCAAAATAGAGCACATAGGAGAACATAGAAGAATGAATACTGATTGCACTTACATTGGTCAGACATATAACTCAAAATAAATGCTAATACTGCTCCAGGCCTGGATGTGTAAATGGGCAATAGTCTGTTAACATGTGAGGTATAACACATTTATGAGGCCATTATTTGTGTGATTCTAAGCATGTAAGAGTTGTACCCTGTGGCACACATGGTGCACCTTCAGTAAAGTCGTCATATTTAATACTTTGTGTCAGATATGGTGGCCAATGATCGTTAGATATTAGTACATTCTTGGTGTCTTTCCTGGTTATGGCACATTGGCACGGTGATATGGTTGACGCGTTGGCACGATGATACGGTGACACGCTGGCACGGTGATACGTTGGCACGGTGATACGGTGACGTGTTGGCACGGTGATACGATGATGCGTTGGCACGGTGACGCGTTGGCATGGTGACGCGGTGGCACGGTGACGCGTTGGAGGTGACGCGGTGGCACGGTGACGTGGTGAAACAGTGGTGGGAGGGTGCTGTCTGAAACTTCTAGTGCTGCCAGCAGTGAAGACAGTAGACGGGTCCGTTCCTTCTTCTTTCCGTTCCTGTGTTACGCTTTGCCTCGCTGAACGGCTGCATGTTTTACATGTGTGGTGCCCTGCGATGGACTGGCAACCTGTCCAGGGTGAACCCCGCCTTCGCCCAATGCCAGCCCATGGCATAACACAACATTCACCCCATCTAGTAGTTTGTGCGTCTGTACATTTGTGCAGCAACCAAAATGATGAGTAGAACAGGCAATACATAATGTTCATTCACACACTTGGATTGGATTGTAAGACGTGCGCCAAGAGCTGCTTGGTATGCAAAGAAAGAGGGAGAGAAAAGGGGAAAGAGGTAGAAAGGCAGCCACTGCAAAGTGGGCACATGGCATAGGGAGAGCACACTTTGCAGAAGTAACCACTAATGTTTGCACAGGAAAAATGTTGATTTTGCAACTTTATTTTTGCTTTTCAGATACTGCAGAGGAGAAGCCCTAGCATTTATTTTGGAAAGTGACGATGAAGGAGAATCAGGAGCAGATGAAGAGGTAGCTCATAAAGAGGGAACTGATTCAGGGGATGATTTCTCAGTTTTAGATTTTGTAAGTGGCTTGCATTTATTTTCATTTGTTTCATGATTTTAATCAAGGTAATAAGTCAATAAGTCCAATGATATTGTCACCTCTGCTGCAGGACAACATGCAAGCCCCCATCTTCTTCAGAAGTGCATCCTCCCCAGCAAAAAAAGCGCTCTAAAGAGAAGCAGGAGGAACCCCGGACCCACAGGGCCTTTCTGCAGGAGCTGGCAGCCCAGTTATGTGGTGTCACCCAACCTGATGTAAGCAGGAGGGCCCGGTGTAGACCCCTCTAAGACCTGTGTAGCCTGCAGGTATAACAGGCAGGCCGATCAGAGTGGTGTGGCTCTCTGTGGCACTGCAGACAGGAACTGCCACAACTAACTTTTTGTAGAAAAACAGATAGAAAAATGTCGGGACATCTCTGTAAGAAATGTTAATAGTGTTTAAAGTGTGTTGGTTGAAATGTTTACATTTTCCCCTGATTCCCAAGACTTGGAAGAACATTTTTCAAAAGCCCAAAACCTTGTTCCACATTGTTCTCTGTGTGGTTTGAATAAATAAGATTTGATTCACATTATCCAAGTGACTAATTAAGTCACTCTTGTTACTTATCTTTATTGCATATTTGGGTGATTTTCATGTTTTTTTCACTTTCATGCAATCTTAAATAATACTTGTCTATTTGTTGAGCATTTTGGAAATCAGACAATACATTAAGGTGAAGAAGTAGTACTTATTTTGTCATTTATTCATCATTACTGCCACATGTAGATGATACCAATGGCAACATACTACTGTTCTCCGCCCTTTTCCAGTATAACAGTGAGATAGTAGAATAGTGTCTTAAGTCACACTGGTCATTCACACTAAAAAATAACCTATTTTGAATCTGTAACCACGTTTTTATGAGCAATCCAAAAACTTTAGTGTCATCAGGAAAACATTAGTATTGGCAGAATAAATACTATCACCCCCGAAAGGTTGACTTGGCTTAGTCCACTTCTGCAAGAGGGTCAGAAAAACATATTCATATAAACTTAAATAACTACAAAGTGGTGCCCAATAACTATGTTGGCACATGTGTGAGAACAGACTTCACTTTGGTCTGCAAACATTCAAACTGGTTCCAGTTTTAGTCCAAACTGCTGTTGGCTACAAATAGTGTATAATAGTATAACAAGAATTGAAAATTCACAATAATTATTCTTCCCGCCCCTGAGAATATGAAAAGGAAAAAGAAATGTTAGACACAGTAAATGAAAATTCATCTATACATTCCACCTTATCCATCACAGTGGAAGCTGAGACCGACATGCTGGATGAATCATCCTTTAGAGTAGTAAAGTGATGTACAGATAAATAGAAAACCCAACCTCTGTCTCAGTACAGCATCGACTAGTGATGCAATCCAGATCGATCAGTAACCTTAGACACACACACACACACACACACACACACACACACACACAAGTAACTCAAGTCCATGCTATTAATATTTAAACAGTAATTCAGGCATCATATCAACTTTCATGTTTGAACAGTAATGTTGTAATGTAACACATTATTCTGCGATGTATAGTCAAACTACATTTTGTTGAAACTTGGTCAAACCTCAAACACTCAGACTGTTTTATATTCAAATGACTCAGGCTAGTTTTGATATGACTCATTTGTATGAGCCTGAACCTGACGCCAGTTATTCCCCATTCCCTAACCCTGGTAGTTTCCTTTCATAGTTGTTCAGAGATGATCTGATTCTTTTCACATCTGCATAATGCTTTCCTCATCAAAGTGCAGGTCTTGAGCACTGTTAGCAGGCAGCAATGTTGGCACCTGTGTCAGTGTATCATGTGGTGTGGCCACCCCGGGAGGAGAGCGGTGCTAATAAGTGCTAGGTTAGCTCTGCTTGGATCTAGGGCTGTTCCACTTCCCAGCCTGCTCTTGGCTGATATCCAGTTGCAGGAAAGATTGGAGACTGTTGTGAAAACAGCTTGCAGACTTGGCTTCATCGTGGTGTTCAGGACAACAAAGCACAGGACTCCGGTGGGTGAGGGGAGAGCAACTCATTATCATAATCATAATCATTAACAGTAGCTTTGTTTGTTGAAAGTCCTTTTCTCTTCATAATTTTTTTCTCTTCAAACAAGATACCAGTGTAAGACTGGAAGAAAAAATTAAGAAGTATGAATAATGCAAGTAACTTCATGAACTATGACTCAAAAGCTTTGTTTTCAGGAACAGCAAGGTACCATGACTCTACGACCAAGTTTATAACATTTGAAAAGAGCTGGCTCTGGAATTTGTGTGGAATGTGACTTTCCCCACTGTGGGACCAATAAAGGAATATCTTATCTTATCTTATCTCTTAATTGCTGAAGACAACCCTTGAATCCCAAACTCAGATGGCACCTTGGACACACAGAAAGTCTTTTGGGAAGAAGACAGGCCAAGACAGATAAACTCTACTCAATCATAGATTATCTGATTGTCTTTATTAATGTAGGGGTTGTGTTTCTTCATCAAGAGCTCGTGAATGAACGAAGCAAGCAGGTGAAATCTGATGGATTCTATAAATCATTGATGAGAAAGGCACAAGCCTCCTTTAGAGGAACCCATAAGCTGTATGAGTCCAAGCTGGTGGAAAAAGTTATCCTCTTCCTGATGAACCTTGTCTTAAATTGGACCAAGCCAACCTTGACACCAAACAAGAAAGTAAATATTGGACAGTTCTACAAAGTACTGGACCCTGGACTTCTCTCGTTCTACAGTAGCTGCACACAGCAACTGCAGCATGCTTTAAGGTTGTGGTTATGGCAAATAAACTATGGCGAAGGTATGGTTGGGGTTAGGGTTTGGCTACTAGAACACTTTTTTCATGTTCATGAGTGTGATTACAGTAAATAAAAACATCTTACTCCCGTGTTAAAGATCAGGCAGCATCTCAAGGAAGTCAAGCTTACATAAGATCAGACATGCCATATCACTCTACAGGAGCTCAGTGGAGCAAATAAATTCAACAAGCCCCATGCCTCCTTTCTTCCCATCATCTTCAGCTCTCATCAATCATTTAGCTTCTGAATACTCTGAAGATTTAGTGGCACACTCTTGAGGTTGAACTTGGGCTGAGCTTGGGTTCAAAATATACGGGAGGAACAGGGAAAGAGACATTTTCCCAGAGACATGAGCCCCCCACAAAGCCTCTTTTGAGAAATTCAGGGTTAACTCCAATGTACTATAATTTCTGGTGCCACTAAATTTATTTTTCTTGTATATCTAAATTCCTGAAATAAATTATATGGTAATGGTAGAGCACTTGACAAAGTACATACATTGACTTGGGGCTTGTCAGTCTTGACTTGGGACTTGAGTGCAAAGACTTGAGACATACAGCACTGTGCAAAGTTGTAGGCAGGTGTGAAAAAATGCTGTAAACTAACAATGCTTTCAAAAATGATAAGTGAGCGAACAAAAGAAAAGTCTATATCAAATCAATATTTGGTGATACTACCCTTTGCTTTCAAACCAGCATCAGTTCTTATAGGTGCACTTGAACAAAGTCAGGGATTTTGTAGAATCATAGTCTGGTATATGATCAACCATTTACACCAAACAGGTCCTAATTATCATCAACTTCATATGTAGGTTGAAACACAGTCATTGAAACAGAAAAAGAAGCTGTGTAGGAGGTTTAAAACTGGGTGAGGAGGAGCCCAACTCTGAGCACAGTACAAGACACAAGGTGGTTTTACTGCATCAGCAGGTCTCTGCCAGACAAAGATTTCAAAGAAACTGGGGTTTCAAGATGTGCTGTTCAAGCTCTTTTGAAGAAGCACAATGAAATGGGCAACGTTGAGGATCGCAGATGTAGTGGTCGGTCAAGGAAACTTGAACGTGCAGCAGATGAAAAACATGTCAAGCTTATTTCCCTTTGAAATTGGAATATGTCCAGCAGTGCCATCAGCTCAGAACTGGCAAAAACCATTGGGACCCAGGTCCACCCACCTACTGCCCTGAGAAGTCTGGCCAGATGTGGTCTTCATGGAAGAGGTCCAGTGATATACCCCTGTTGAAATATACTGACCAGCTTTCTAGGATTTCTAGGATCTCTAGGATTTACTGAAATTTGACACCCCCTATGAATCCTTGTTTGGATTCAGCCCTGCAGCCAGGAAACATCCTCAAAGCAGCATCCCTGTCTTTACCGCTACCCCTAACAGGCGCATAACAGCATTACTGTCATCTACTTTGGCATTAACTCACGCATTTATATAATTCAAACATACAGTATATGCATTTATCGCTTGTTAATCAAACAACTGTTTTATACACGTCTGGTAATTATTTGCGACCTTGTCTGAACCTGAGCGTTGGTGAAACCCATAATGTTATCATCTCAACTCATCACATACAGCTGCTTTGTTAATTGTTTTATTGCATGTGTCCATTTCTTCTTCAAACGTGTGCTGTTAAATAAGCCTTGTTTGGGAAGCAAACAATCCTGATACGTAGCATTTAGTGATGCCAGTGCATTTAGTTATGCTTTGCTATGCTTTGCTTTATTTCAGCACCAAACTAAACATCACTACTTCACTTTTCTCTGCCCAGAGTCCTACATTTATCCTCAGAAAAAAAAAAAATCATGAATTAATCATCTTGCTGTAGGGTTCAAAGACTGCATAAGGTTATAACGAAATAATGAAGCAGTGTTCACATGAAACATCCAGAGTTTAGTTGTGTAGCTCACCAGGCACAGAGATCAAATAGCTGTGTTGCACAGGTCATATTATTTGATCTCACTCACCTGCACCCATTCACACAAAGGCACATACACACACACACACACACACACACACACACACACACACACACACGCATGCCTGAATAGGAAGGGGGTCTTTTGCAATCAGTAGCCAATTATTATGCAGCAAGAAAAGAGAGTAAATGATGTTACCTTACTTAGATTTACCACTAAATGATAAGCGAGTGGTTTGCCAGGCTTTGATGCTGTGAACCAGCTCTGATTACCTTGGCAGTTGTGGGTTTTTTTGGGGAAATTCATAGTGTGTATAAGGTATATAAAATTTCTGATTAGCACTCTCCAGCTCTTATTGCAGCTTTGGGGGCGGCAGTAGCTCAGTCCGTAAGGACTTGGGTTAGGACGCGGAGGATGCCGGTTCAAATCCCCCATGGACCAAGACCAACTGGTTGCTGGAGAGGTGCCAGTTTACCTCTTGGGCACTGCCGAGGTGCCCCTGAGCAAGGCACCGAACCTTGTCAGGAGCAGCCCCCTCACTCTGACATCTCTCCATTGACATGTATATGTACTGTGTGAACAACAGAGTGTAAAACTGAATTTCCCCACTGTGGGACTAATAAAGGCATATCTTCTTCTTCTTCTTTACAGCAAAACACAGTGTTAGATGCAAATAGTAGCCATATTTACTTTTAACTGTACACAAATTAGTAATATATGCTCTGTAATTACACAAAGTGTTATTATTGTGTATGGAGATTGTTTCTAATTTTACTTTTCAGCTTAGGTTTCTCTGATCGCCTAACTGCTCATGTTACTTTCCCTTATGTTTAGGGGTGTTGCCCCACCTCTAGATCTTACAAAACTTGCCTTGACCACAGTCATTTGGCTGTAATTATGCCATCTTGTAGGCTGTTTATGTTGCACAAAATGAACCACAGACAAAAGGAAATGGAGAATTTCAGTGTAGTTGTCTTTAGATTCTGGACAGAGATACCTGGGTTTTGCCAATTCATTTGTTTTACCTTAAACATGCTGTATGTTAAAGGACCAATATGTAATATATTTACTGGAGTAAATCAAAAAATGACCATGATTAGTCATCCGATATTAAGGAACGCTGAAGTGAAATACTGGCTTCCCTGACAACAATGCTACAACCAGTATGTCCTCCTTAAAAATCTCCTTTTTTCAAATTTGGGAGCCTAAAGGAAGTCATCTGAGCACCAAGATCATGCCAAATGTTCCCAGAGCACGGTGGTTAGCACTCTCGCCTCTCAGCAAGAGGGTCCCAGGTTCAAATGTGGCTTTGGGCTCTTGTGTGTGGCTTTTACATGTTCTCCCTGTGTCCCCGGCTCAATTTTGTTAAGGATCTGAACCTGAGGTGCAGGGGACTCCAAAGCAAACACGTCGGAAACAGGTCTCAAACAATAATCGGCGTCTTTAATACAGGCTCGGGTTCGGTACACAGTTAGCAAGCAGACAGGCAAACACATCCAAAGGGGCTGGCAAAGGACTAAGTCAAAAAAACAGCAGTAGGTCAAAACACTGGTAATCTTACACAAGGGAATGAATGCTGGAACTCTCGACATGAAGCACAAGACGATCTGGCAACGAGGGGAAGAGGGAGACACATTATATACTAGTGAATGAGTGATTGGTTAAACACGGGTGGACACAATCAGGGTGGAGGGAAGATGCTGAGACGCTGGTGAATGGTGAGAAACTAGGTCAATGGGAGGTGCTCAAACATAGTGGCGGGAAGCATGCAGGAGGGGAAGTGATGTGCACTGAAACGAGAGGAGAGGTTAAACATGCCAAAATAAAACAGGAAGTGAATCAACAGAAAAGCATGCAGCATGCAACATATGACACAGACTAAGACCTAGAGTTCCTAACAAATTTAAGTTAACTGATGACTCTAAATGTCCTGTAGGTGTGAATGTGAGTGTGAATGGTTGTCTGTCTCTATGTGCCCTGCGATGGACTGGCGACCTGTCCAGGGAGAACCCCGCCTTCACCCAATGCCAGCTGGGATCGGCTCCAGACCCCCCGTGATCCCTAGTGGGATACGCGGTTGAAGATGAATGGATGAACCAGCATCAAAAGTACCAAAGGTATTTAAATGGCAACAAAAAAACAAGCCAATCTTCCTGGTGAGCGACTCCCTGGACCCCCTACAGTTTGCATACCAGGCAAACATTGGCGTGGACGACAGCATCATCTACATGCTCCACAGAGCCTACACGCACCTGGAGAAGCCGCAGAGCACAGTGAGAATCATGTTCTTCCACTTTTCCAGTGCATTCAGTACAGTCCAACCGCACCGGCATGCTGAGAAGCTCTCAGCTATGCAGGTAGACCAGGACCTGGTGGACTGGATTAGGGACTACCTCACCAGCAGACCACAGTATGTCAGACTGCAGGGCAGCCTGTCTGATGTGCTGGTGAGCAACACCGGTGCTCCCCAGGGAACTGTGCTGTCACTGTTCCTGTTCACCATCTACACCTCCGACTTCTGCTTCAACTCCCAACATGCCTCCTGCAGAAGTTCTCCGAGGACTCCTCCATCGTCGGCTGCATCACAGATGACCACGAGGAGGAGTACAGGACCCTTGTGGAGAACTTCGTGAGGTGGTGTGACATCAACCACCTCCAGCTCAATATAAAGAGCTGGTGGTGGATTTCCGGAGGAGGAGGAAGAGCTCCCCTACTCCCATCACCATCCGTGGGGAGGAGGTGGAGGTGGTGGACAACTACAAGTTCTTGGGAGTTCACTTAAACAATAAACTGGACTGGTCCAACAACTCCGAGGCCTCTACAGGAAGGGACAGAGCAAACTATTCTTCCTGAGAAGGCTGAGGACCTTCAATGTGTGCAACAGGCTACTCCAGATGTTTTACCAGTCTGTAGTAGCAGTAGTAGTAGTAGTAGTAGTACATGTACAACAGGCTACTCCAGATGTTTTACCAGTCTGTAGAAGCAGCTTTCTGTTCTTGCCGTGGTATGTTGGGGGGGGGGGGGGGCATCAGCACCAGAGATGCCACCAAACTGAACAAACTGGTGAGGAGGGCTGGGTCTGTGGTTGGATGTGAGCTGGACAGTCTGGAGGTGGTGGCAGAGGGGAGGACCAGGAGGAGAACCCCTCCCACCCCCTCTATGACCAACTGGTCCAGATGAGGAGCACATTCAGCCAGAGACTGATCCCCCCTCGGCCCACTACAAACCGTCTGGGTCAGTCCTTTCTTTTGGTGGCCCCCATGTGAGTCTGATCATCTGCTCCGTATTTATTCCAAATGTATATAATTACATATAATTATATAATTACATATACATATGCTGTGCATATACAATACCCACCACCTGCTGCACTTTACTTATTACTGTTACTTACTTATTTTATTGTCAGTTTCCTTCATTGCACCTTCTTCCCTTCATTGCACCTTCTCTTTTAATTTTTACTATACTGTATTTATCTGTACTGTGTTGATGCTGCTATGACACCCGAATTTCCCTCCGGGGATTAATAAAGGTTCATCTTATCTTATCTCTTATCTGTTTCAGAACCTGTACCCATGCAAATGTTCGATCTTTACATTGACTTGATTAATGATTTGACTTGATTAATGTGAAGATAAAAATGAAAATAACAGCAAGCACAAATCCAAATCTTGAAAAATATAATTGGTGCCAGGCAGCAGCATGAACAAGAGAAACAGAATCTCTGGCACTCTCAGATAAAGTAACTTCTTTTATTTACAGGGCAAATAAATGTTCACATTTCGGCCACAAGCCTTCGTCAGTGTGAACAATCAAAATGTAAAGCCAGTCTATGATACTTAGGCGAGACGCAGCCACCGGTGAGGGCAGAGGCTGAAAGATTACATGATAGGAATCATCTGTGGATGCAATGCACAGATAAAGCCTCTCACAACAAAGGAGGAAATAACCTGCAATACCATAAGAAACATCTAGAAAGCCCAGTATCAACAAATATATATGAATAGTGACATATAAAAACCAAACAGTAATTCATAAACATGTTGCATAGTCTAAATTGAGCAAAATGTACTAGGATGTCAAGGAAGATTAACAGACAAATACATACTAGATATCACAGAAAATTGTCAGAAAAATATAACCATATATCATAGAAAAATATCAAGAAATAATGTAAATATGTAACAATATAAAAAATGTGAATTACACAAGATGTGCATTACAATAATAAATATTTGCACATATTTCATATGAAATAAAGAAGAAAAGCATCCCCACAGCATGATGCTGCCACCACCATGTTTCACGGTGGGGATGGTGTGTTCAGTGTCAACTTTGGTCTCATCTGGCCAAAGCACCTTCTTCCACATGCTTGCTGTGTCTCTAATATGGCTTGTGGCAAACTGCAAACGTGACTTCTTATTGCTTTCGTTTAACAAAGACTTTCTTCGTGCCACTCTTCCATAATAGCCAGATATGTGGAGTGCATGACTAATGGTTGTTCTGTGTACAGATTCTCCCACCTGAGCTGTGGATCTCTGCAGCTCCTCCAGAGTCGCTGTGGGCCTCTTGGATGATTCTCTGATCAATGCTCTCCTTGCCGGGCCTGTCACTTTAGGTGGACGGCTGTGTCTTGGTAGGTTTGCAGTTGTGCCGTTTGCTTTCCATTTTCAGATGATGGCTTGAACAGTCCTCCGTGAGATGCTCAGTGCTTGGGATGTTTTTTCTAAAACCCAATCCCGCTTTAAACTTCTCCAAAACTTCATCCTTGACCTACACAGAACAGTTGTATTTATATCCAGATTGAAGTATGCACAGGTGGCCTCTATTTACTAACTAGGTGACTTTTGAAGGCTGTTGGCTGTTCTGGATGTTATTAAGAGGTATCAGAGTAAAGGGTGATGAAAACATATGCACACCACACTCAGTTTTTTATTTGTAAAAACTCTTCAAATTATTTTCCTTCCACTTCACAATTGTAGCTCCTTTGTGTCACATAAAATCTCAATAAAATACATATGTTTGTGCTTCTAACTTCAAAAAATGTGGAAAAGTTCAAGGGCTATGAATACTTTTGCAAGGCACTGTATGTATCCAATGTGTTTCTCTCTGCAGTAGAAGTCTGTCTATCGCCTCCCCTTTTACGAGGTTGTACCATTTCTATGCCTTGAAATTTAGGGGAACACCCATCATGGCCCGCCGAGTTGAAGTGCCTGGCCACAGGGGATTTGACATCAGTGTTTCTGATATTCAGTGTAGCGCTATGACTAGAGAAGATGTTTTTTCACATCCCCATACTGGCAAAAAGTTCTATATTAGTAGGATCTCTTGCAGATCCTCAGATGATATTGGGCTTACTAGCCCTACTATTTCTGACTGAAATTGCCACGCCTCCTTAGTTGTGAGAGGCGTCATCTGCCCTCATTGGTGGCTGCGTCTCACCTGAGTATCATCAACTGGCTTTACATTTTGATTGTTCACGCTGAAAAAGGCTTGTGGCTGAAAGGCGTATGTATATTTGCCCTGTAAATAAAAGAAGTTACTTCCTCTGAGAGTGCTGGAGATTTTGTTTCACTTGATTAATGTGAGCCAACAGTTTTTCATCCCAAAAGACCATGAAAGCAAAATATTCCCTTCATTTAGAGGGAGTGCAAATCAGTGTCTTGGAAATCTGAAGATTTTGGTTATCCAGCCTTTCAATAATTGCTAATCAAACCTGTCATTGATTAATTGAATCAGTGAATTGTCTCATCATCTCAGCACAAGTATATTTAGCAAGGAGGTGCTGCCATTAGTTCCATCTTTTTCAACTTATAAACTGGCTTGGATTGACAAAAAGTGATTCTTCATCCATCCATCCATCGTCAACCGCTTATCCCATTAGGGGTCGCGGGGGGGCTGGAGCCGATCCCAGCTGGCATTGGGTGAAGGCGGGGTTCACCCTGGACAGGTCTCCAGTCCATCGCAGGACACATAGAGACAGACAACATAGAGACAGACAACCATTCAAGCACACATCCACACCTACGGGACATTTAGAGTCATCAATTAACCTAAACAGCAGGTCTTTGGACTGTGGGAGGAAGCCGGAGTACCCGGAGAAAACCCACGCTTACATGGGGAGAACATGCAAACTGCACACAGAAGAGTCCCAAGCCGGAATCGAACCTGTGACCCTCTTGCTGTGAGGCAACGCTGCACCACCCTGCAGCCCAATGATTCTTTACTCAAATCTTATTATCAATTACTCACTTCCTGTAGGCCTGCTTTAAATGAGCGAATGTTAAGCAGTGTTTGGATACAAGTGAGTAAAATAATGAGGTTAAACCTATAGCACATTTGACTGAGAGCATAACTTGACTGGATGTTATTATAGGTCAGTGGGGATGTGCAAAATCTGGAGCTATAAAACACAGAAAACAGAAAACCTGTAAAAGTTTTCAGTTTGATAGATAAATGGTTCTACAATCAATTTGAAGTCAAATGTGAAATGGAACAAAGAAAAAATCAATACTGCAGCATACAGTGACACTACAGTTCATCAGCTGATATATGAAAACCATCACCGAAGGCATTTCAGGTGCAGCAGTTCAACAACGATAAAATGAAAACCCTACAGGCTCTAAACACACATGGAGACAGTTGAACTTGTGGTCAACTGGAAAATGCAGTATGGTACTTAACTGAACATATTTAAGGCCAATGGTTCAGGAGAGCTGCTCTCCTCTTTTGTTGCCTTAGAAAACTAGACAACTGACTTGAACTCATCCCACACAAAAGTCTTTGATGTGCTAATAGTAGATTATCCAAAGACAGACATAATTCAGTTGAACTGGGCGGCATTATGGTTAAAAGCTTAACTCAAACACAAGATACAATCAATATATCATATGTACTAATACTGCAACACCTGAAAGAACTGAAACAGCAATTCGAAGGCATGCTACTCTAGGGACTCGGTCGGTCCACCACTATTTCCTGACTCAAATATCTCAGCAGGTTTTAATAGATTGTCATGAAATTTGGATGTTGAAAAATGTTTGTGTGAGCCATGAATTATCGTAAAATGTGAAGGAAAGTGGCGACACTCAACTTCAGATATTACCCACAGTTAGCTTTATTATCAGAATTTACCCAGGTGCCACCAGTTTCATACAAACAGGGAAAATTATCAAATTTGATATTAATCAATTGAGTCTCATAATCTCAGGGTTGCTACAGAGTTCTTGGCCTGGTGAACAGTGATTTGAATAGTTTATATATGCACACAAAATCAAGCAACCAAGTTCTTTATAAAATGTGTTTATTTGACTAACTACGTGGCTTCGCTACTGTGAATGATAAAACAACAACAACAAAAATCCTTTGGCTCCACCGATGCGGCCCGACTTCAGTCGTCTCTCCCTCAGAGGCTCTCTGGTGTCCTCAGGCAGCCTCGTTTTCAGATGGCTGGCACGTCACCCTTCAAGATCTCATGAGGTGATTAACATAAAAGGGAAGGTTTTGGTCAGCAACTTGTAGGGTAGGAGGGTCACAGGTTCGTGACATATGCCTTAAATGAAAGGTGAAATACTAGCCGGCAGGACAAGGCTTCACCTTAAATGAAGCATAGATGTGTCAGAGTGGTCAAGGTTCATTGTGTCATGAATTGTTGAAGCGATAACAAAGCCACAGAGAAAAAACACCAGTAATCACCTGCTGACTGTTACTGTATGGTATTCACTCATTCAGTTGTAATAGCATTATCATTACGTTACTACAGTGTTGTACTACATCTAGTGTATAAACTGCTGGTTCTGGTTAATAATCAACATCTGTAATCAGCAGTCATGCCAGAAAATGTTGGGCACCATTATTTGAAATTTGTGACCTTTCATTTTCTGTATTTCTTTATTTGCATGTCCTTTTAGTCCATTTAATTTGAAAAAAAAAAGCTGTTCCATTTTATGTGATCTCCATATTGTTCAACAGTAATGCATACATTTAGCATTTATGTCAATGTCATACTCCAGTTCCCACAGAACAGAGAGAGGGAAAGCACAGGACAGAGATATGAAACGAATGCTGTCCTCATTCTTTCAGACTGAAATGATGAAAAAGCATCAGCAGTGTCCTACTTCTGGAATTAGGGGTTACACTCATATTTACACACACACACACACACACACACACACACACACACACACACCTGGAGATGTGGTTAGTAACTTTGACATGTTAGTCAGTTACTCTGTTTTAAGTTTGGTATTGTAGTATAATGATCTGACTAATTCTGTCTAAGACAGACAAGCTCATATTGGTTTGTTTTGGTTTTAGTGTATATGTTTTCTTCATTGACCATCTTCATCTTCCACGCTAACACTGAGTTTTAATTTCAAATGGGGCAAGACTAGCAGTGTCCTGGGTGGAAGTCCTATGTCTGTTTGACTCTTGACAGCTATTTTATCAATTTCCATGAGATTTGAAAGAGATATTCAGTGTCCCCAGGGTGAATCCTATGATGTTTCAGCCCGTTCTCATTCTCAGCAGGTTAACATTTTCACAATGAGAAATATATTGACAACTGTTGTGTGCCCTAGAATTAATTGAATTGTGAAACATCAACTTTCCATCTAGCCTTATCATCATTTTGAAGTTTCAATACTTCTGTTTATGAAGACCTGAAAAACTATATAACATTTCCATCAGCTTCAGGTGTACTTTATGTTTAGCATTATACAGTGCTATTTCAGTGCTATGGGGGGGCGGCAGTAGCTCAGTCTGTAGGGAGTTGGCTTGGGAACCGGAGGGTCACCGGTTCAAGTCCCGACATGGACCAAAAACTGAGTGTGAACTGGTAGCTGGAGAGGTGCAAGTTTACCTCTTGGGCACTGCCGAGGTGCCCCTGAGCAAGGCACCAAACCCCCAACTGCTCGGGGCGCTTGTCAGGAGCAGCCCCCTCACTCTGACGTCTCTCCATTAATGCATGTATGTGTGTTTCAGGTCTGCATGTACCATGTATGAGTTTAACAGAGTGTAAATTGAATTTCCCCATTGTGGGACTAATAAAGGTAGATCTTCTTCTTCTCTTCTTCTTCAGTAAATGCAAGCATGCTTACACTTACTATATGTAGGTGTTCTCTACAATTACAGCCTCACGGTGGCAGTAGTATGGCTGTCGAGTGTCATGGCCTGGACACACAGGGAACATCAGGAGTATGTGGGGCTGCCTTACTGAATGGCAACATGATTCATGCGTCTGTTGTTCCCACCAGCTGCATGTCAGCTGCATTTCTGCTGCTGCAGCTGCTGCTGTCAGCCTTTTATTTCTACATAGAGTTTGCCTTTTATAATGGCCATTTCATTTCATTTCATTTTAAATGTCATTTATATTTATTTTAGATAGAGCAAGGTTAAGAAACATGTGTTTATATGTAAGTAATAGTAATGATCCACAATGAAAAGCCATTCTATATTCATTCATGGAGCCCTGCAAGTCACTGCATGTTCTATACTACACACTGTCCTGCAGATATTTCAGAATAAAAGCCCTGAGTTCACAAAGGGAAGAATTCTGTCCACAGAAAGAATGCTTGAATGCTTATATTTTGAAATGTCTGTGACATTTTGTACAGATAAAGACATCGAAAGTGTAGTAATGTTGATGATATGATGTCGATATACAGTCAGAAGATCACCGTCTGTGACATATTCTATAGATGTTTGGACTTTGAAACTGTAGTAATGTTGTTGTAATGCTGCTGATATGATGTCAATATATTGTCAAACTATCACTTCCACTGTCTGTGAGCCATGCACAGCTTGTGTTACAAGCCAACCTCGAATCCTAGAAGACATGCAGCAACGCTGACACACAACATACACATCTCATGCACATCTCATGTGGGCTGTGTGGCTGCTCAAACCTCTTAACATGTTTGCTGATATAAAAGCAACAGCTGATGCAGTAGTAGTGATCCACTGCGATTCAATCTGAGGAATGCATCCACCAATCAGACAGTATAAACAGAGCTACGATGCGTTCAGCGCTTTTGCATAAAAAGGTGTATAAATGCCACGAGAATGCATAAGGCATTTAGCGTGCATTAAGTGTACCTTTCTTGATTTGCATGTGTCATTTGTATTCTATGTACTGACTACAGAGTAATCGCATGAAGCCCTATCATGTTTTCCCTTACCCTACTTAAGTGGTTTTCTGCAGATGTTTGCATGCCGTATAAATGACACATGAAAAGCGACACACACAAATGACAAGGGAAAAGGCTAAAATGCATACTCATGACATGCGTCCGTGTTATGTCGTGGTATTTCTATTCCTTCGCATCAGACCGTGTTGATGTGTCCGTTATGTACCCACCTGTCTGTGTACACGTCCTTTTGATAGTATAATCAAGGCGTCAGTCTTGTTTTTGCGAGACATTAATGAGTCAACTTTGTAGTTTTAATATGTATTTTTTCCCTTTTTAATGGTGTAATTAGCAGTTTCTCCCTACTCCCAGGCTGCCTCAAGCTAAACATGTACTTGATTTACAGGATGTGTGTAGTGGATGACAGAAATAAATCTGATAAAAATCTTGATCTTATCATCTGACTGAGCAAAGAAGATTTGATTCTTTTAAATGGGTGGGCTAATTTTTTGTGTAATAATTGTGTTACTATCTAAAGCACTTTTAAAGATAGAGCATGTCCTGTAAAATCCAACTCTCCTTAACCTTTTTTGAAATACTTGTAAAATGTCCTCAAGTAAACGTAGTTCAACAAAATCTGACATCTCTGAGACTGAGTGAATGTTGTGTCATTTTTCTTAGAGAGCTGCTCACACTAATACACTCCCATCCACTGCATGGACATCCGCAGTAGAGGTAGAAGTAGCCGCAGAGGCATCCCGGTGTTTCTAATATCTAAGGTAGACAGATCAATCTCCACATCTATATTCAATAGCTGCACACCTTAGCCCGTCTGTCTTCTTGAAGTCCATAAATCCTTTCGACCCGCAACTGTCACTCAGGTTTAGAGCCGGAGAAGGCAAATATTATCCACAATCTTTTTATCATTTCTTCTCAGCAAAACTTCAGAAACAGAATGCCTAATCCTGCCTCTGCTTGCAAGTTAGGAGATGGCATAATTTGGCTCCACAGTGTATGTACTGAGAGTGTGTGTGTGTGTGTGTGTGTGTGTGTGTGTGGAATGACAATGTAGCCTGAGAACAGGCCATTGCATCTGTGGGATCATATGAGCTATAAAGCCCAGCTAATGCTTAAATTGTGCTGATATTATAATAATAATAATAATAATAATAATAATAATAATAATAAATGGAATTTATAATGCACTTTACATTGTAAACAGATCACAGAGTGCTACATGATAAAGCAACAGAAAACAAAAACATCATTTGATTAAAACAACAAAAGAACAACAAAGAAAAAGCACATAAGATTAACAAAAAGATTTTGTAAAAAGATGGTTTTACGGCCTGGTTTAAAGGCGTCCACAGTCTGCGGTGCCCTCAGGGGGGAGGCCCAATATTAGTACTCCACTGCACTGCTGGGGGTGGGCCAGCTTCTACCAGCGCTGCTCATATTTATCTTTCCATAGATATTAATAGCTACTGTATTGGTGCCTCTAACCAACTAACGTGTAATTGTCCTACACTGCTGGTTTTAACATGGGGCGTTTCATGTCCAGCCTGCTGAGTCTATTGTTATGTTCACAGAACAAGGACAGTGATGTCTATTCTAGTGTTCTGTAAAATTTCTCAGTGGACGCTGGTCCATACAGACAAGAGTGAGATCAAAATATGAGAAAAAGTTTAATTGGCTGAAATAAACTCTTACCAAATCTCAGTATCATTTATAAAATAGTATCATTTATAAAATAGTTTTTTGTTTTCTTTGATCATCCATTATCTGTAACTGTTTTCCTGTTCAGGGTTGCAGGGGGGCTGACATTGGGCCATGGCAGGGTTCACCCTAGATAGGTCGCCAGACTGTCACAGGGCTGACACATAGAGACAGACAACCATTTACACTCTCATTCAATCCCAATCCGGATTTGAACCTGCGACCGTCAGTGTGAACCACTGCATGCCATTTCACGCTAACCTGTGATTGACCAAAATGCATCAAATGACGCCCGAAGGGAGGTGGCTAGTTGGTCCAGTGATGATTTCCATCAGTCTCTACCACTGTGATGAGATGATGAGAATCAGAATGAAACTAATTCTGCCATTAAAAATGATATTAATTAATATGCTATGTTTAACTAATCATCTGAAAAGAACTGACGTTGGTTGTATAAGTTGGAGCTCTCAAAAGCAGAACTGGAGAAACAATATGAAGATTGATTGATTGAACAGGAGGTTTTACGTTTTACGGTTGTTATTGTTTTATGATCAAACTGACATTTAATGCAAATTAATATGTACTTTAATTATAATGTTATGCTGGGCTAAAATATGTTTTAATAACAGGAAGTTTGCTTAATATGCACATGTTTGGGACACAAACAAAACTGTCTCTGATCCCTCCCCCTGTTCATCTGTGGACCCTTCATTTCTTAAACTACACATTCATGTTAGAGGTAAAATTCCCATCTGTCATAATCAACTAGTTAAGTTTATCTGTCAGCCTTTTTAATTTATATGACTACAACACTCATGCTAATAAATCATAAGTTGTTTGTGCAACAATAACAAATTTAGTCAGCGCAAGTTATACTGACTAAAAGCTAGAGATCAAAACCTTCCCTTTATATTTATCACTTTATAAGATCTAGGCAGCCTACAAGACATGTAATTCAGTGGTTTATATCCTATAAGCGTTTGGTACCATTATGTAGTTAATACAGCCCAGCTGTTAGATATGGAAGAATTAATCATGTGAACTGAATTAACAAGTATGATTCCTGCAAAATAAGTTTAACTGAAATAATCAATATGCTGCTCCTTCCTCCTTGCCTGTGTTGTTCTGCTGCCAGCACCAACATGCAGAAGTTGGCACACAGCCGACCGGAAAGAGAACCTGAAGGAGCCTCTTCTCCACCTTCAAACATGCTCCACCTAGAAGAACTCTGAATCCTGAAGGCCAGATCATTTCTCTCGCTGCTCTGGTTCTGATTGCTGATCTGTCAGCTGCTGAGACCTGAAGTGTGTTGCAGGTTGGTTCCAGCCATTACGAAGAAAAGAGACTTGAAAAGAAAGGACTTTAGAGGCCATTTTGAACTGGCACTGATGCCAGGAGACAAGACCCCTCCAGCAGCCAGGGGGTTTGAAGAAATGGCAGAGAGAGACCAGAGAGAAAGCAATGAAGACGGAGGAAGACGATTCATTCTGAGTCGCACCGACAGAACGTTTCAGCGAACCAGAACACCAGAGACAGCCACTGATAGAGAGAAACGACTCGCTGTCTGGGATCTAATGCCGAGGTCAAATTATGTGGCACCTGGTGAAAACTGATATGAAATGTAACTGTGTGATATTTGAAGTATTGTCATCACTCATCCTCATATTTTACTAAAGTTTTTCTTCATTCATTCTTATGATTCACAATTTTGCGTTACTACTTATAGATACATATTTTGATATTAATTAATGCTTTATTACCAATCTGCTCCATGCAATAATGCTAGAAGCAGAAAAACAACAACAATAACACAAACAATAGTCAGAAGCTTGGGGAGAATGCTGTAATCATATCATATCTGCAGAATGGAAGAAACATGAAAAACCTTGTTCACACATTATTCCTGTCAGGTAGTCACACCGTTTTTATACCATATGCTTAGCGACTTTTGCTGTGTTACCCGTCTGGAGAGATTTTACCAAGACAACAGAGACAAATTATTTTTTTGACAATTTCGAACCTCTTTCTTTGAATTTCAATCCAACTTCAAAATGGGATTATCATTATACCCCCTGCTGGTTTGAAATGAACAATTACTGAATGCCATTAACAGCTTGTTAGCGGCAATTGAAAATCCACTACTGTGGATGAAATAATCCTGGTTGATTTTCAGATCTGCAGTAAAAGTGTGAAAGAAAAAAACTGTGAACTACTGGTGTTTAACCAGTGAGAGAGCACACAAGACATGACTGTCCTTGACAGGCCAGCACATCAGATTCTTCACACATGGCTCATGCAGAGATTTAAAAAAAATCTAGAACGGTGTAAAATTGCACACAATATGAGTCAGAAAGCAATCACTTGCACATACTTTCATCTCGTTGCCTACCTCTTCACAAATCAGATAACCTCTGGATTCCTCAGTGAGCCTGCAGCAGATGGTTTATTTGGTACAGAGTGGGAGGAAAGAACAGACACAGCTGCAACTGCTTTCTCAAAAACCTTCTACTGTTTGAACCTATTTAAATATCTAATGGGTTAGATATTTTCACACTGGGGTGACAGTGGCCTGGAGGAAGTAATCTTCTGACACAAATGTCACTAGTTTGAATCCCAGACTAGTTGAACAAACACAAATGCAACACAACCACTACCTCTAAAACTACACTACTTTTACTTTACTTTTAAATCATCGTCTGTTCCTCTGGACTGGAAAGTGGTTTCATGAGGAGGCTCCCAAAGTAAAATATGTTGACCTTCTTCAATGCAAGGCTCTACATTGCCTAAAATGATCCCGACATATAATTTACATTTTCTTTTGTACCTTGCCTATTTTGTTATAATATTTGGCTTGTGTGATGCAACCCCCTCTAAATTGTGTGTCCCTTTTCAGCTGCTGGAGGCCGATGGCGGTGCTGGTGTTCTGGGTGGTGCTGTCCCCTTATTGAGTGTGCTGTGCTTCCCTGGCATGTAGGTTTTCCTCACTCCTGTACATGTCACGTGTCTGGGTGGTTTGTATTTTTTTCTGTTTTTGTTGGACCTGCCCTCCCTTCTCAGTAGTCCTTGGCCCACCAGTAGGCCCCAGCGCTGATAAGGCTCCCTCCCCTTCCCACCAGTAGGTCCCTCTGTGTTTGTGGTCTTCTTAGATCGTGTTGCTCTGTCAAAGGTCCAGTTTGGATAGCCACAAGTTTTCAGAGCTCCCCTTAAATGTTTGTGCTCTTTCGCTTGGGCCTGTGTGGTGGCCCACCACAGAGTAACACGCTCTAAGAAGACCACCAACGCAGAGGGAGCCGAGGACAGAAACAAACGCAGGAACATAGTCATTCCCTATGTGTCCGGGGTATCAGAAAAACTCCGAAGAGTTTTTAACAAACACCGAATCCCAGTGTGTTTCAAACCCGGCAACACCCTCAGACAGAAACTGGTCCACCCCAAAGACAGGCTACCACACTCACAGAAAAGCAACCTGGTTTATGCTGTCCAATGCAGCGAGGAATGCAAGGACCTCTACATTGGGGAAACCAAACAACCCTTAAACAAGCGCATGGCCCAACATAGAAGGGCCAACTCCTCAGGTCCAGATTCAGCTGTCTATTTACATCTTAAGGAAAAGGCCCACTCCTTTGAGGACAGCAATGTTAAAATCTTGGACAGAGAGGACAGATGGTTTGAAAGAGGAGTGAAGGAAGCCATCTATGTTAAACTGGAAAAACCATCTTTAAACAGAGGAGGGGGTCTGAGACACCACCTATCCCCCATCTACAATGCTGCACTTTCAGCAGTACCAAGAAAACTCAATATCAAAGACAGTCCGAAACTAACCTCAAGTGTCCCTAACGAACACAACGACTGTCGTCCACTGGCAACACACATAATGCCTAACGACTGTCGTCCACTGGCAACACACATCATGCCTAACGACTGTCGTCCACTGGCAACGCACATCATGCCTAACGACTGTTGTCCACTGGCAACACACATCATGCCTAACGACTGTCGTCCACTGGCAACGCACATCATGCCTAACGACTGTTGTCCACTGGCAACACACATCATGCCTACACTGTGTCACTGGCAACACACATCATGCCTAACGACTGTTGTCCACTGGCAACGCACATCATGCCTAACGACTGTTGTCCACTGGCAACACACATCATGCCTAACGACTGTCGTCCACTGGCAACACACATGATGCCTAATGACTGCTGTCGTTGGCCCCATTGAATCCTCAACGACTGTCGTTCACTAGTGGGACTCACACTGAAACTCCACTAACGAACTATTGTCTTAGGAGAATAAGGGGCAGACACTTCCACAGAGGTTAAAAACCTGGGTCTTACTCCACTGTTTGTCAGACTAGTGGGGACTAGACAGACTAGTGGGGACTAGTCAGACTGCAGTGTTGGAACTGATGAAGCCACTTGGATAAGGGGCGAAACGTCTTCAGGGACAAATCTAAGTCCAGTTGCCTTCAATTCAATTTTTTGCCAGAATAAATCTGACCTGGATGAATGAGAACCTTCACAGACTTAATAAATTATAGATTTCTACACTTGGAACAATGTCTCTGTCTTGAGTAAAATGAACCCGTGACCGTAAGACGAAAGTGTTGAAATAATTAATAATTCCCAGGGTGTTGTTTAGTTACAAACTAATTCTGGTCCTCGCTGCCGCAGCGTAAATATGTATGAATGACAAAATAAATGTAGCAAAAGGTATTGATATGAACTTTCAAATCTCTGAATACTGTCAGGCCGTTCTCATTCCATCCATCCATCCATCGTCAACCGCTTATCCCGTTAGGGGTCGCGGGGGGCTGGAGCCGATCCCAGCTGGCATTGGGCGAAGGCGGGTTACACAGGTCGCCAGTCCATCGCACGGCACATAGAGACAGACAACATATAGACAGACAACCATTCACACGCACATCCACACCTACGGGCAATTTAGAGTAATCAGTTAACCTAAACAGCATGTCTTTGGATGGTGGGAGGAACCCGGAGAAAACCCACGCTTACACGGGGAGAACATGCAAACTCCACACAGAAGAGCCGCAAGCTGGAATCGAACCTGCGACCCTCTTGCTGTGAGGCGACAGCGCTAACCACTGCACCACCGTGCAGCCCCGTTCTCATTCCCAGGACATCAAATACAGATGCTTTGTCACAGCCACCAACAGTTGACACTTAAACGTCGGTATGCGACGCACTGGGCTTTCAATTAACTACAATGTAAAGCCACCCATAGAAAAAGAGTGTGTGATTAAACGGGTGGGCCTCTCTTTAAAACGTCTGAATATTGCAGATAACTGAACCCATTCATGTTTGCTCACAGATAGAGAAAAGTATGTTACTCACCTCTCTTTTTGTTTTGTGTGTTTGTTTGCATATTATTTTGTTATGTGTAGCCCCCTCTTAGTATAGAGTATAGACTAAATGTTATGCTTTCAAGAAGCACTAATGAAGATATTTGGTGTGAGTCCTCACACAGTAAAATTGATATGACTATCTGCTTTATGGTGAAATAGGAGAGAACATATTTGAATTCATAGCAGTTAATCTAAACTCAGAAAATAGACACAAAGACATGAATTTAACAACTGGAATTAACACATGCTGTACCCCAAAAAACCCAAGTTAAAAAGTGTCTTCCAATTTATTTTTTAGGATTTCCTTCCTGTGTAGGATTAAAAGAAAATCTTACAATTTACACTTTTATAAATTTTATTTTTATTTTTACAATTTTACAATTTTACTTTTTTTTTTTTTTTTTTTTTTACTTTTTTAATTTTATTTTTATTTTTTATTTTACAAAAAAACAGAATATGGCTGTAGAGTGATATTAACCCAAGAATACATTCAACTTGATTCTAACTGCCTCAATAATGCAAAGGTTTGTGCTTATGATAAATGGAGACCATAACACCTCTCCCAAATATGCGCTACCACCTGTTGTATGTTGTTTTGAAGTCAACTCAACTTCTATCACCTTCATTTTCATCTTCACTATCATCAGACTTTATCACATGTAGTTCCATTACACCAGGGGTGTGATCCTGGTCCACATCAGCATCATGGTTCCCCACAAAGGGCCGGTTGTAATTGTAAGACCATATAAATATATCTTCTCTTGATCATACTATATAATTGCCTCTGCATTTCATTATTATCAGTTTTAGTAATATTTTTTTTAATTGGCTCTGAAAGCAGGAGTCTATGAAAAGTAATTGCAAGCAGAAATATTATACAATCTATTAAAAAAATAGTTCAGTAACAAAAACACCTGCTTGTGCATATATATATATATATATATATATATATATATATATATATATATATATATATATATATATATTCAGCATGTTGACACAAAAATACTGTATGTGGGCACACTCACATTTCACATTTATGAGATTAAGAAACCCTCATCCCTATTCATCCATCAAAGATCCAAATAATTCTCAAGTGAATAATAAAGTTATTTTTTAATTATTTATTATTATGGTTATTACTATTATTTTATTATTACTATTATTTAGTATTATCAAACACAATTATTACAATAACTGTGTTTAACTTTTCAGAAGTATAGTACAACAAATAAATGTGCTCTGAGCTAACGTGCAGTTTGTGGCAGACACTGAACAAAAATATGAACGCAACACTTTTGTTTTTGCTCCCATTATTTATGAAGTCAAAGATCAAAGACTTCTTCTATGTCCACTAAAGGCTCATTTCTCTCAAATATTGTTCACAGATTTGTGTCAGTGAGCACTTGTCATTTGCCAAAATAATCCATCCATCTCTCAGGTGGCAGATCAAGATATTGATTAGACAGCATGATTATTGACAGGTGAGCCTTAGACTGTCACAATAAAAGTCCACTGTAAAATGTGTAGTTTTATCACAGCACGATGCCACAGATGTCGGTAGTGTTGAGGGAGCGTTCAGTTGGCCTGCTGACTGCAGGAATGTCCACCAGAGCTGTTCCCCATGGTGTTTCCAAGAATTTAGCAGTACATCCAACCAGCCTCACAACTGCAGACCACATGTAATCACACCAGCCCAGGACCTCCACACCCGGCATCTTCACCTGCAAGATCATCTGAGACCAGCCACCCGGACAGCTGATGCAACAATCGGTTTGCATAACCAAAGAATTTCTACACAAACTGGCCGAGTCACCGAGTGAATCTCTCAGAGCATCCTGCCACAGTGCATCCCGTCCAGACACCATGCCACTGGAGAGCGAGAGAAAGACTTTGGACCCAAAGTCCAAAATGGCAGAACTCCAGACCGTTCTCATCACTTACTCACTCAGTTGTCTGTATTCATAGAAATCAGTCATCATTCATTATTGTATGTGTGTGTTGGAGGTGGGGAGGAATGGAGGAGGACATGCTGACGCTGATGTGAGTTGATTGACAATGCCGGCCCTTGTTTTAAAATGGCTCTCTGCTGTTTAGTAGGTGCTGCTGGATGTGAGGAAGGCTGGAAGCAGCTCGGACTGAGAACGAGACTCTAGAAACCATGAAAATATTAAGTGTGTTTATGTTAGTGAGCTGGCGCCGATAATATTGTATTTCTGTTCGTTGCTCATATCTTTATTCAAGAGAACAAATTGATTCCCGCCTTGTGGGTACTCGTGTGAACTCAGAGTGGCTGCAGTGTCCTACGTTTTCATTACGTCATTTATTGAATTGTTCCATTGTGTGGAACTTATTCCAGTTGTGAGACTGATACAGTAATTCAATCGATTATTGAATAGCTTCCACTATTTTTCTAAAAAAAATGAGGTGGTGCCCTACAAGTTCAAATTTATTAATTAATTAGTTAATAAATTGATAAAATCCAAACTGTCATATGCTACAAATACATTTGCAGATAGTGAAATATTTGTAGGTCACGGTACATACAGTATTTTTGAATTGTCTTCTGTGGATTACAACTATTATCTACAGATTTGTTGAGGGGACAAAATTCTGTAAACAAACAGGAGGAAAGTTACAAATGCCACGTGGCCCGTAAATGCACAGGATGTGATCTGCAAATACTCATATAGCATTTCACATGTAAAAATTGATGTGAAAATATGTGTATATTATCTACATGTAAATCTTAAAATAAGAATTTACAGAGTGAGTTATGCATATTTGCAAATCAAATATATTTTGAAATATAAAAATATGTGTTTGTGAATAGTGAAATATTTTGAAATCATGGTACACATTTGTGGATTGTCTTCTGTGGCTTACAACTAATAAAGTCCATTCAAATCTTCCATAGAACAATGGACCAGCTCTTCGCTCTTGCAAGGATCCTGGAGGGGACCTGGGGATACGCCCATCCAGTCTACATGTGCTTTGTGGACTTGGAGAGGGTGTATGACCGGGTCCCCTGGGAGATGCTGTGGG
Source organism: Pterois miles (assembly GCA_947000775.1). NCBI lineage: Eukaryota > Metazoa > Chordata > Actinopteri > Perciformes > Scorpaenidae > Pterois > Pterois miles. The sequence goes on along the minus strand of CAMQGK010000626.1, from coordinate 181,657 downwards.
AGGTGCTGCAGGAGTACGGGGTGAGGGGGTCGCTCCTCAGGGCCGTTCAATCTCTGTACTCCCAAAGTGAGAGCTGCGTTTTTGGTTCTCAGCAGTTAGTCAAACTTGTTTCCAGTAGGGGTTGGCTTCCGCCAGGGTTGCAGGTTTTCACCAATTCTGTTCGTGATATTCATGGACTGGATATCAAGGCATAGTTGGGGGTAGGAGGTGCAGATCGGTGTGCTGAAGATCTCATCGCTGCTTTTTGCAGATGACGTGGTCCTGCTGGCATCATCGGTCTGCGACCTCCAGCACTCACTGGATCGGGTCGCAGCCAAGTGGGAAGTGCCTGGGATGAGGATCAAGCACCTCTAAATTAGAGGCCATGGTTCTCAGCAGGAAACCAATGGATTGTCTACTCCGGGTAGGGAATGAGGGTTTACCCCAAGTGAAGGAGTTCAGGTACCTCGAGGTCTTGTTCGAGAGTGAGAGGACGATGGAAAGTAAGATTGGTCAGAGAATCAGAGCAGTAGTCAGAGTCAGAGTACTTTAGTCGCGTTACCACACCGTTGTGATAAAGAGAGCTGAGCCAGAAGGCAAAGCTCTCGATCAACTGGTCAGTCTTTGTTCCTACTCTCACCTATGGGCATGAGGGCTAAGTCATGACTGAAAGAACTAGATCGTGGGTACAAGTGGCCAAAATGGGTTTTCTCAGGTGTTGGGGACGCAGACAGGAGTTGTGTATGTGAGAGCAAGGGAAACAAAGACCAGATGGCTGGCTACTTGTCTTCAGATGGCAGTTATTTGTCTGCTTGGCATACAATATGGTAGGCACTGAAAAATACAAGATGGCTGAATCAAAGATGGCCGCTCCACATGGCTTCTTTGTTCTCCATGGCACATGTGCTCAGAGGACAAAGGGTTGTGCGATGTGAGGGTTGGGATTCTCTGAATGTGTATGTTTGGGTTTAAAACAATTCAGAGTTCACGTGTGGGATTTTAATGTGTAGGATCATGCAGTGGGTTAGAAATGGATGGTTAGTTTGCATGCAGGAGCCTGTGTCTGTGTAGCATAACTAAACACATCAGAGGTGGCAAAGCCAGCTACCCAAATATCCTGAACACAACAACATCACAACAGTGAAACTACTCAATGAATAACATCAAACCAAATCAATACATGTACATTAATAAAAACTGAGTTGAAAAGTCTTGCCTAGACAAATGCCGTGCTAATGCTATGCTAAAAAATGCTGAAAAGAAACACTGGCAAATCCATCTGTGGAAGGTGGAGAAGCCAGGCCGGAGAAAGCTGTGGTTCCAGGGTTCCTTGCTCTGTTGAGATCCACTTGTGCCACTTGGAGGGAAATATGGATTGGGCTTCTGTTCCTAGCAGCTTGTTAGCTTGATGCTAACTTCCTTGGTCTGTTGCTTGAGGTTAGTTGACCAAAAAGGCAGACATTCACAGGACATATTTAGCTGGCCTCTTCAGGTCTGCAGTCTTCTACCTCTCCAGAGGTGAGGAGGAGGAGGAGGAGGAGGAGGAGGCCAGACTGACCTCCCAGCCGGAGGTTGAGCGAGGAGGAAGAGAGAGAGGAGAAGAGTAGAGAACTGGCGAAAACAAAACACGCCTTTTGTTTTTCATTGAATTCAGTTTCACACGTGCATGTGAATGAGTCACATGCTACAGTAACCACTGGTCGCTGAGTCCACAGGTGGAGCTCTTCTTCTTCTTCTTCTTCTTCTTGTAGTTTATTGGCAGTTGGCAAACAACTTTTTGGGTGCATTACCTCCACCCACTGGGACTAAGGCTCTATTATCCTTTCTAAAGGTCTAATAAATGAAAAGAAGAAATTATAAATAAATAAATATTCCCAATAACAACTAAAATAAAGAAACATTAGTCATGTCTCAGATTCTATTCATTAATCTTGTTGATCTTAAATACTCCAGCAGGAGTCTCCAGCTCTCCCCTGAAGGCTTTGACAGGATATTACCGATATTCACCTCAATCTTTCTGAGCTCAGTGCTTAAAACTTCCCTCTCTGTTAAATATTTCTGACAAACCAACAATACGCTCTCCACTGTCCACAATATTCACATCTGCTATTACAATGTTTCAGTGTTAAATACAGTGTACTGTTTAGCCCAGCATGCCCACTCCTCATTCTTATTATGATTTTCTCCTCCTTTCGATTTCGTCCTCCAGACTCTGCACCCCCCACGAATGGTTTATGTTTATAAAAATATCTTCCTTTGCATTCATTGTTCAATTTGTCCTGCCACTTCTTTTGGATTTGCCCTTTAATCGCCACTTTAGCTTCCAGTTTACTGATATTTACATTGATGTGATTACTTCCACTCCTCAAAGCTGTTTTAGCTGCTTTATCCGCCCTCTCATTCCCCTCAACTCCCACACCCACCCACACCCACCCACACAAACAAACTAACAGCCAATCTCATTTGTTGGATTCTAAATAATGATAATAATAACTCAAGTAGTAAGTCCTCTCTACGTCTGGAGTTGCTGGATTGTAAACTCATCAATGCTGATGTCCTCCACCCATTGCAGTGCCATAATAATGGCCATAATTTCACATGTAAATACAGACACATCATCATTAATTTTTTTCCCACATTCAACATCAAATTCTGGACCTACAAAAGCTGCTGCCGCCCTGCCTGTCTCTGGGTCCTTACAACCATCTGTATGAATACATAAGTGGCTGTAATACTTCCGTCTGATATACAAATTTACTTCAGCTTTTACCTCATCCTCCTCTTGTACCATCTGAAGGAGGCTCAGCTCAACCACCAGCTGTGGCAGAAACCAAGAAGTTACAGCTGGCAACACAACAGTTGGAGAGTAACTCCTATCCAGTAATCCCGTCTCACTGGCCCTCTTTTTGACAACCCAGCCAAAGCTCTTTGTCGGCTTTTTCCCGTGTTCCCAGCATGGCTCGATAATGTTTATCGCCTGATGGTTAATAATGTTATGTCCTTGCAGACTGACCCAGTATGTCATCATAAGTTGTTGTCTCCTTAACTCCAAAGGCATTTCCCCCATTTCTACCTGCAGTGCTGCCACAGCTGTTGTTTTAAAAGCCCTGCTTGAAATCTTTAATGCTTGTGCTTGTATTACATCCAGTTTTCTCAACAAAGTTTTGGATGCTGACCCGTATGCCACACAACCATAGTCCAGAACCGACCTTATTGGGCCTAAATATATAGCTTTCAGTGCAGATCTGTCTGCTCCCCACTCCGTTCCCACCACACACCTAATCACATTTAACACCATTTTTACATTTATTTACAGCATTATCAATATGTACATTCCAGGTGAGCCTAGAATCAAACCAAACCTAAAAATTTAAATGTATCGACCCTTTTCAGCTCTTTCCCATATAAATATAGTTGCACATCTGTTCTTGTTTTCTTTTTTGTAAAAAAAAGTGTGTTTTTTAATAGAAAACTTAAATCCCCATTGAAACGCCCACTGTTCCACCCTCTGAATTGATTTCCACAGTGCCCATCATCTGCCTTGACCAACAGATTCATAAACATCATCAATCATAATTGAAAACAACAATGGACTTATTACACTCCCTTGTGGTGTACCATTATCCACCACATAGTTAGTGGATGAACGTCTTCCCACTCACTTCTATAGAGCTAAAGAGACCAGCTATCCCTGACTTATTCAGTTTAATCAATAGACCCTCTCTCCACATTAAATCGTCTGCTTTCTCAACATCGAAGAACACCGCCACCACAACTTCTTCATTCACTTGAGCCTTCCTCACCTCTGACTCTAGACTAAGAACTGAATCCATTGTTCCCCTTTCTGAATCCACTTTGGTGTTTTGATCTAAGGTTCCTTCTCTCCAGATAATATGTGATTCTGTCTGAGATCATACGATCCATTATTTTACACGTGTGATGTTAATGCCATTGGCCTGTAGTTAGATGGATTAGTGGGATCTTTTCCTGGTTTCCTAATGGGTATTATTACTGCTTGTTACCAATTATATGGTAACTTCCCTTCTTGCCATATTATGTTATACAACTCCAGAATGATCTGCAATGATGCTTCAGACCAATTTTTCAGCATAATATAACAAATCTGATCTTTCCCTGGAAAAGTAAGACCTGATTTACATATAGGACATTTGCACAGTTTTTGTCTTCCTTGTTTTCCCCACTTCTGACATATTTTCTGAACTATGAATTTCAACCAATGCCTTGGCTAGCACATCTGCTGATGTTTCATTTTCACTCGCCAGTACTCCACCTTTTTCCAACACTGGATATCCCCACTCCTGTCTTATTCCCTAATTTTCTTCATCATTCGCCAAACTTCCCCAACTGGCATGGTTCTTCCTACAGTATCACAAAAATCCCTCCAATTCTTCCTTTTTGCTTTAATAGTTTTCTGAACTAATGCTTGCATCCTTTTATACTGCGTAAAATGTTCAAAATTGTGACTATTTTTAAGTATCTTAAAAGCCTTATGATGCTTCTTTCTTAGTTTCATACATTCCTCATTCCACCAGGGAACTAACTTTCACCTTGTCAAACCTGCTTTCTTTACAGTTGTCTAATTTGCTGCTTCAATTATAGCATCACATATATTACCATTAAACTCTTCTATTTCCTGTTCTCTATCTGTCTTTTTAAAGTTTCCCACACCTTTCTAGTGTAGTTTCTGGCACTGACCTGCTTTCGCTTCTTGCTTTGCACCCGATAGGATAATGATCACCTCCAATGGTGGAATCACTCATTACTTCCCACGAACACAAATTACAATCACACAAATACCTGCTACAAACTGAGGCTCACGTCAAATCTAAACTTGAGTCTTACCCGTAGACCAATATATTCTTGTGAAACTTCCATCATTCAAACACACCAGCCCCAAACAGTCCATCAGCTCCTCCATTATCAACTCATTCCTATCCGTCCTCTCCCCTCCCCAAAGCGTACTTTGGGCATTAAAATCTCCACACCAAATAACCCTCCTTCTGTCCAGCCCCTTTATTGCATGTAATGCTTCAAATTTCAGCCTCTGGCATCGGTTATAAAAAAATCACCATGCTCCAACTCCCTTCCTTTAGCCAAACTTCAACAACTATATACTCCAGTTCTTTCCCTTTTTCTATTTCCTGATATGATGTGCCCTGTTTCATAAAGGTAGCACATCCTCCCCCATTTCCTCCTTCTCTATCCCTTCTGATACACACATATCCTTGAATCACAAAGTCCAGATTAGGTTTTAGCCAGGTCTCCTGAACACATATTACATCAGGTTTATATTCTAACTCCTGGATAAATCCTTTGAATCCTTGTCCATTCGACAGCAGACTCCGAGCATCCCACTGAAGAACGAACATGATTAAAATCATTTCTGTGAGCATGACTCTTTCCATAACTCTTCCTGTTTTTTAATTTCTTCCTGCACATCCTTCCCAGATATTCCATGGATATTTAGATACCTCACTGCACTCTGTACAATCATTTCAATCCTCTCAGATCTCCCCTTTGCTTGGAAGAAACAATTTATTACCTCTGCCATGAAATACACAAACCTCTCCTGATTCACCAGCATATATCCTCATCCACCTCCTGAATGTTTGCCACAGTCTGTACATTGGTGTGTTTCCTCCCCAGGATTTATTTTTCTCTCCGTTCCACTCTTCTCTCACTCTGAACCACTTTTACTGCATCTACATAAGATATATCCCTGTTCACTCTCCTCTTCTGCACGTCTACTGCCATCTTTCTGGCTTCACAGCCACCATAGACCCCACTATGTGCTCCTCCACAGTTAACACATTTCAGTTCAGCCCCTTCCACACATTTCCCATACTCGTGTTCCCCTCCACACCTTCCACACTTCTGTTTTCCTTTGCAACTTGCTGCAATATGGTCATATTTTTGACACTTGAAGCATCTCAGTGGACGCGGGATATAAGCTCTAACACTGTAGCTTAGATACCCCACTGTCACTGTCAGGCAACACTCGCTCTTTAAAATCCAGCAGAATCAATAAATTGTCAACCTTCTCTCCTCCAATTCTGGCTTGAAGGCGTTTGATGCCTATCACTTTATCCTCTAACTTTTCCTCCACTGGAGTACCACAGATAACCCCTCTCACAAAGGGCCCATTTCCTGTCTTCTTGGCGTTCTCGACCCTTTTGATACACACTAATCTTCATTGCTTTCTTTTCTTTGCTGCTTCTCTTTACATTTAATTAACAAGCCACCATTACGCAGAACTTTCGCCATCACAATGTCTCCAAGTTTTCCTTTCATTCAACGAGACAAAGTCACCGGACTCACTTTCCTTATATCATGTCCCTCCTTGAACATCAAAATCAACTTAAAACTCATCATCCAGTCACAGATCACTTTCCCAGCTCACAACTCAATCAGACAACTTTCCTCGGGAAATCACCCACCAAGTGTTTGTTTCGGTTCACCTCAAGCCGGCCCACGTTCCGGTCATGGGTGGAGCTCAAAGACTCAAAGATCATGTGACTGATTTGAAGAAGGGTCCTGGGAAGTGTAGTTTCATTATCTTTTACACTATGTTGGATGGTGGTGTCCCAACACAGGAGGGTGGCTGGCGTCTCCCTTAGTGATAGGTTGAGAAGCTCAGCCATCCGTGAGGGACTCCTTTGCGTTGAAAGGAGCCAGTTGAGGTGGTTTGGGCATCTGGTAAGGACGCCCACTGGGCACCTCCCTAGGGAGGTGTTCCAGGCATGACCAGCTGGGAGAGGGCCCCGGTAAGACGCAGGACTAGGTGGAGAGACTGGCCTGGGAACACCTCTGGATCCCCCAGTCAAAGCTGGTTAATGTGGCCCAGGAAAGGACAGTTTGAGGTCCCCTGCTGGAGCTGCTGCCCCCACAACCTGACCCTGATAAGCAGTTGAAGATGAGTGGTGAGAGAGTGAGTTAGCAACACAGCTTCAATGAAACACATAACAGAAAGGGAGAGAGAAATATGCAGAGGTATTCAGTAATAATACAGTGTACTGTACAGTTTGCTCCTAACACCTACTGAGCAACCACTTTCAGGCCCATTGAACTGTGTGTACAGCCTGTTCTGAATAAGTGACCATTACATTGATGGGTTTTATAATTTTATGTAGAACATCATCTAAACTAGCAACTGTGGAGGTGATGTTGATAAATGTTGCAAGTTTACAGAAACATGCCTTGAAAACCTCAGTAAACCTGGTGTTCATTTAAGCTGCTATGACATGTTAGGTTAAATCTCCTAAATGCCTCACAGGAGTCCATCTGCACCGGTGTAGCTTTACATGAGGGATTCTTCTGTTCATTATTCTTTAGTGATGCTTTTTCACAACATCTCCCAAGACTTCAAGCAACAGGAGGAAAGTGCTGGGCCCCACCATTCAAGGTAGTACCAAAGACAGTGAACTACACCTCCCAGGATCCTTATCTTCTCACATGAACCCAGTAACATGATCTTTGAGTCCTTGAGCTCCACCCATTACTCAGTAGCCATTGGGTACTGTAGCCTATGACTCACTTAAACATACATGTGAAAATGAACTCAATAAAGGGCTTGTGTGGTTCCCTCTCTTTCGCTGTCTCTTCCCGTTGCCTCGCAGCAGACCCAGCACCAGCAGACCCAGCAGCAGCAGACCCAGCAGCAGACCCAGCACCAGCAGACCCAGCAGCAGACCCAGCACCAGCAGACCCAGCAGCAGACCCAGCAGCAGACCCAGCACCAGCAGACCCAGCAGCAGACCCAGCAGCAGCAGACCCAGCAGCAGACCCAGCAGCAGCAGACCCAGCAGCAGACCCAGGAGCAGACCCAGCAGCAGACCCAGGAGCAGACCCAGCAGTCGGTCGGCTCTCTTCCCTGCTGCTCTAGAAGGAGCAGATCCCTGGCGCTTCTTCCCTTCACCTCTGAAGGAGGCAGGATACTGCTAACCTGAAGAGGCCAGCTCTGCAGAACTAAATATGTGCTGTTAGGAAAACAGACATACAGTCACAAGGAACCTCTGAAGAAGGTAGAAGACACAGTTAACTTCAAGCAACAAGAGCAACGAGGTTAACATCAAGTTACCAAGTTGCATGAACAAGCAATTGGACCAGTTTCCCTCCAAAACTGCACAACTGGATCATCAACACAGCAAACCACAACCTTCTCTTGTCAGCTTTTCCTTCCATGGACTGGGTAGTGGGCCTACCTTAACACAGCATTAACGACAGCATATGGCTAGACAAGACTGTTCACCTTGATTTCTGTAAATGTGCATGTTTGCTGTTATTCATTGAGTTTATTGCTGTTATACTGCTGAGACAGTATATTTGGGCCTTTGTCCTCTGAGCACATGTGGAGCACATGAGGCCATGTGGAGCAGCCATCATTGATTCAGCCATTTTGTAGTTTTACAGTGCCCACCATTTTGTCTGCTCTCTTTACACAAGGAGCCATTTTGTCTTTTCTCTCTCTCTCTCTCTCTCTCTCTCTCCCTCTCACTCGCTCACACACACACACACACACACACACACATTTGGTTTAGGTTAGTTATTTAGTTGGATTAATATTGTGTTTTGAACCTGTATTATTCTATAAATAAATGTTACTGGAAAGTACATGCTGGGGTCCATTTCACAAAGCAGGTTAAACAAACTGAGTCTGATCCTGAACTCTGTGTAGATCTGCTCTCATGGGGGTACCTCATTTTGATCATGTTTGACATTGTTAAGTAAATATTAAGTGGCTGTTGGACAGTGCAATTGTTTTATCCAACATAATGCTGTTTCCACACACATAAATGTCCTCTCACCTATATCATGTTCTGTTAAATAATTAAGCCTACTTACACTAACACAAACTTCTACTCAGCCAACAGAGAGAAGGCAGATGCCCGTAAAATGGGTGGTGGCCCAGCGACCCCACCTCTGACAGAAGCTGGCCCTAAGCCACAATGTAGGAAGGCCAGCGACTGAGGGAATCCACCCCCCAAGACACAAGTCATATATATAAGTATAAGTCATATATAAGTCATATGCAAGGCATCTTGCATATATATTATATATATGTGTGTGTGTGTGTGTGTGTGTATGTATATTTATTTATTTATTTATTTTTGCTTTTGGCCTTTATTAGATAGTCAAGACAGATATAGTGTAAAACGGGAGAGAGGGGACAATATGCAACATAGGGCTGCAGGTTGGATTTGAGTGTAGGCCGCAGCAGTAAGGCATAATCCACCTTTGATAAGATAAGGTAAGATAAGATGAACCTTTATTAATCCCCGCAGGGAAATTCTGGAATTAATAAAATTGTGTATGGTATTTACAGGAAACTATGCATTTATGTTCCCCAGCTGAACTCATTTTATCATGAGACAAGAGCCTCGCTGATAACTGCTGTCTTTCTTACAACCGTAGCACAGCTATTAAATTACTCTCATTACTCTCAGTCTTACATTTTTTTGTACTTCTGCTGCTTCACAGTAAAAGCATTTACCTGGAGAACCGCAGGGTGGCTTAAAGGATAGGTTCAGGTTTTTTCAAGGCTTGAATCAATTTAAAATGTTTTTACTATTAATAAAGGTAGACTGGTATTTAAGCATTTATGGAGCAATCTATATGTTGGTCAGCTAGATTTTTGACATTTCTGTAGCTAATTTTGGCCAGAGCCATTTTGAATAAGGGACACAGAATAGATCCGGACCGAATGAGCCACTTCATGAACTGGTCCAAACTGGATCCAGGCCAGATGAGCTGCTTCATGAACGGGTCCAACTTGGATCCGGGCTGGTTGAGCTGCCAATGAGGAATCCATGTACTCCTTCATGGCCTGCATTTCAGGAGCAGGCAGGGAAAACCGACAGCCTCTGGGGGGGAGTAGTGCCAGGTAACAGGTCGAAAGCACAGTCATACTCTCAATGCAACAAGATAGCCCTTGCCTTGTTAAAGACCTCTTTTAAGTCGAAATAACAGGGATGTACATTACAGAGGTCTGAAAATGATGTGCCTGGAGACTCAGAAACTGCTGGAGTGAGAGAGGAAATTGCAGTAGACAGAGAAGGGGCCAGGGGGGAAATAGACGAGAAGCAAGTCTTTAAACATTCCTTCCCCCAAGCAGTAACAATCCCAGATGCCCACTCTATGCGTGGGTTAGGTTTAGTTAGCCTACCCTAAGATGAGAAGATGCTGAGGAGCCTGAAATAGGTGGAAATTGAATGATTCTGTGTGAGTGTCCGGGAACGTTAACTGCGTGGTGAGTTATCCGAGAGAGGAGGCGTCTGTCTAATCCTCCAATGGTTTGGACAAAGGAAAAAAGTCCATGCCCATCCAAAAGGCTAGTCCTTGGTCCATCAAGCATTTGAACCAGATTTCACCCACGCTGGATGGCTACGGGACACGAAAGGAGAGGTAAGGGTAAGTTGTGTGAGAGAACGAGAGGGACTTACAGAGCGAGAGGTTCGATTCACCAACTTCCTGTTCATCATTGACGAGCTCAGCTACATACATCCGTAGCGCTGTCATTCCTTGGGAGTCAGCTTGGGTCTGCCCAGCTGCATGAGGCGCTGTGGATGTGGATGGTAAGACCTGCTGACCAACCAGATGCCAGGGAGGAGGGTAGTTGCCTGGCTGCTGCCTGTGGTGGTCTGGTGGAGAAACACTGAATCTGGTTCTTGTTTTTCTGTCTCCTAGAGCCATGTTCGCTGCCAGGGTGCAAAATTCAATAGTCAGAAACTCTTCTCTTATCCTAACTTAGACTAGTGAACGCTCTGGCTGCTTCCCACCCTGGGGCACTGTGCTGGAAAATCTTTGTTAAAGTCTTTGAAAACAGCTCCAGGGAAGCACAGATGGGAGCTTTTATGTTCCACTCCACTGTAGCCCAAGCCTCAGCTCTGCCGGAGAGTTGGGAGATCATATATGCCACCTTGGCTCTGTTGATCGGGTACAAGGCTACCTGAAGCTCAAAATGAAGTCCACACTGAACAACGAAAGCCCAACAATCCCCAACAAGCCCCGGAATCCCTGGAGAACTTCTCCGGTCTGGATAGATGTGGTGAAAAGGCAGGGAGGGAGGAGGCAGTGAAGCAAGCGACAGAACAGGAACAGCAGTGGTCTGGGTTGAAGCAGCAGCTTCTGAATGCTTTCTACCACGACATCTGCCATCTGCTTTACCTCTTGGTGTAACACCTGGACTTGGATCTGAGTCCACTGAGTCCATCTTTGGCCAATTCATTCTATCACAATGGGGTGCAAGCCAAGGACTCAGTAGCAGGATGTGTTTACTTGCAAAATGGTTGGATACACAGTCAATATCAGTCCAAGGCAAGCAAAGGTATCCTCGTGCTGGGCAAAATAATGGTGCAAGCACTCAAAAAACAAAGGCTGGAATGCTGACATGGAAGAACAGACAAACTGGCAGCACGAGGATTAAATACACAAGGGAGGACGGGTAATCGGGATCAGGTGGACTAAATGGGCCGGGCCAGGTAATCTCAAATGCTTTTTGATTAACTTCAAAACGAGTGTTGAAAATGCTTGTTCATTCAGCAGCTGCACAAGTGGCACAGAAGAATGTATTTATCGATAAAGTGCTGGATATGTTCAACTACATAATGAATAACTAATTATGTACAGTATACTGTATATTTAATTCTGGCATAGAAATGGATTCAGTCCTAAAGAGCTGTAACACCCACAACAGATAATGCTTGTCATCTTTTCTGTACCTCATTTTACACAAACCATCCCACCGGCTGTTGCATGGAGACAGACATTACGTGGACTGCTGCCAGCTGATCGTACAGTCTGAACGATGCACTGGCCTGTCAAACACATTATCTCCATCAGTATGGTTCACTGCTTCACCGCAGGCGCTGGGAGATGGAAAGATCCCAGACACAGCCATTCAAATCTTGCCAAATGTAGTTTAACATTAATGAGACCAATGTGTTAATTGATAGAATTGGTGCCAGGAAACCACCACCAAGAGTTATCAGCAATCACTGATAAGTTTGTTTTTCATTCATTTGAGCAGGGGGATGTTCCACGGATGCATTTTTTACAGAAGACTGAAGATTCAATACTATTTAAGAATGAGAAAGGGAGAGTGGGGTGCATTGATCCAGTTTTTACTTGAGGGATCTTTTAAGTGAGGGCATGACAGTAACAGCTCCTAGTTAATTAATCACTTTGGATCTAAAATAAAGTGAGTTAGTATCCAGAGGCCAGTCTTCTCGTTATCTGGCTTAACTAAGCCTAACAAACGACATCCTGTTAAGTGGACCTACGACGCTGGTTATCAGCTCTGTAAGTCAACCCAGGCTTTCTCCATCTGGCTATGAGTGAGTTCACATGAAAGGGGTGGTGTCTGCAGCATCTGACCAATCACAAACGTTGGCAAGTCTGCTGTCAGCAGTGTGGAACATTTTAGGAAGAGCAAACTATAATATTAGACAAATATGGAGAAGTTAATCACACATCTCAGGCTAAACTTGCAGATGTAAAGGCATATATTTACAGACTTATTAATTTAACAGCCCAAAAAAATCAGGTATAGTCAATTTGATGGGGCAGTGATTTTGGAAAAAGTTTTCAGAATGTAATGGATAAATAGATGAATGCCCCAGCCGTGTGAAACAGACTTGAGCGCAAATAAAAGAAAATAAATAAAATAATAAATTAATATAATTAAAAATAAAAGTTAAAAAAACATAATTCAAAGCAGTAATCACCCACAGCATAAAGCCAGCTGTCCTTCCTGCATTTGTCAGTTTAAACTGTATTGCTTTTAGCCTGGATTATGAGCTCAAGAGCAGGTTAGGTGCTCAGCATAAATTACAGGCAGTTTACCCTGTTATGAAGTGAAACACCATTGTAGGACGGAAAACTCAGGGTTAACCCTGAAGTTAGCTCGCTAACCCTGAAGCCTGCTTCATCGTACCGGCTCCAGCTTTGTGTCAGCCGTAGCCATTTCCCAGCACATTTCCTTGGGTGGATGGCAGTAGCTTTAACGTTGTTGTTTTCTCCTGTTTGCATTCATTTTAGGAAGTTAGGCTTAGACCATGGATTTTTGTTTGTTTCTTTTGCTGTAGGGATTAGCCAGAGCGCCGAGTCGGTAAGTCAGGTTGTTTTGTTTGTTGTTTTTGCCTTTGGTTCAGCCTGAGCCTAACCTTTACTTTATTGATTGTATAAGATGTTTATTTGTTTTGTGCAGCAATAATATGCAGCAATATGCTCGTTGTTCCACTCATCTACTCTCTGTTCTTTGCCCTTATGTTGTACATCCAACACTGCTTGACTGGACTGTAAAATTGAACCACATGGGGTAGGCCTAGTCCATCAATCATACCTGTCCATCACTGAAGCGAGGCTATCAAAGAACTCCCCACATTGTGCCTGAGGACAGTGGCTCTTCTGAGAGAGGTTGCTTCAGGAGTGCAGCAGGACAGATGGAGGAGCGCCCTACAACTGATAAACCAGTCATGTCCTAGAAAAGGTTAGCCTGTGTCATCTTTTTATGTATCCTTTATTGAACCACTGCACTTTAAATTGAGATATACATAAGTTAAAACTACAATCTCTAAATAAATGGCTCAACTTCCCTTAGGCCTTTTCACTCAAATTAGCTCACCCCCATGATTTTAACAAACTTGTATCACTGAGCAGTAAAGAGCTAACATCAAGCTAACAATATAGTCTAATACTGAAGCTTTTTTCCAACTCTACATCACAGGAAACACTTTGTCTATGGTTGCCTAGAAACAAGGGGCGGTTCAACGTCCCCACAGGCTCTACTCACCCCACTCAGTACAGAGGAGCTGCTACAACACCTGCATGGCTTAAGATAATTTACAGTAATACTACGTGTTTTCTCTCACCAATACTGCACAGAGGTTCATACTATGAGGCAGGGTTTTACTACCCTGAAAAGTTATCACAACAGCGATCATTTATTTTTTTTAGTCAGATATTGTTAGACATCTTTAGTTGAGACATTTGCCAAAGTTACGCAGTAGAAAAATGGCATATAAATTGTTCCAGATTTTAAAAAAAAAATAAAAATATATATATATGTATGCTTGGGGCTGCAGTCTCACAGCAAGAGGGTCACAGGTTCGATTCCGGCTTGGGACTCTTCTGTGTGGAGTTTGCATGTTCTCCCCGTGTAAGCGTTGGTTTTCTCCGGGTACTCCGGCTTCCTCCCACAGTCCAAAAACATGCTGTTTAGGTTAGTTGATTACTCTAAATTGCCCGTAGATGTGAATGTGAGCGTGAATGGTTGTCTGTCTATATGTTGTCTGTCTCTATGTGTCCTGTGATGGACTGGCGACCTGTCCAGGTGAACCCGCCTTCGCCCAATGCCAGCTGGGATCGGCTCCAGCCCCCCCGCGACCCCTAATGGGATAAGCGGTTGACGATGGATGGATGGAAATTGTATACTCTACAAATCTTCAAGTTGAACTGAAACAAATTAAATCGGTAAAGTGTATTGAAATCTCCACCTTTAGACCAAAAGCTAAACCCATACTCGCAGACAGTATCCAGAGTTCTGCACACCTGGTCAGAACCAACAAGCCCCAACAAAGGATCAGGTTTTACTGTCAGTTCTGTAAAGCTTTGAGTATGGGTTGGGTTTGGTTATTTTTCAAATGTACGGTAATATTCATTAGTTTAAACATTTCACTGTGACAGTGCCAGTTGTTTCTATCTACACAGGTCATCCACTGCATGTGATACGCCCAGTAGGAAGAAAGAGAAAAAAGAGTGAAGCCTAAGCCCTGAATTAGCCCATTAAGATATGAAATTGATCAGAACTATATCTTCAGTTTGGCAGTGCAGTCTGATTAAAGATGGGTCAGATGCAGCTATGGACTGGATTCTGGATTTAATTTTAGGCCTGTGCAGAACTCTGATCTAACATCCAGTGCTATACAGAAATAAAGGGTCACACTTTGGTTGCCAGGAATATCTCCCTAAACCAACAAATTGTTGTTTCTACATTTATGTTCAAGTAAAACCTACAAGAAACATCACTTCAGTCCAGTTCAGAGGAGTTGCTTGGTCTACCTTTAGTAGACTAGGTTAACTGTGCCCTAACTCCAGCTCTGTACTTAACAGACAGGCATGAGATGGTATCAACCCCATAATCTCACTCTTGGGGGGGGGGAATAAATAAAATTCAATGTGCAGGCATGCATTAAGAGATGTAATTAACTGTCACAGAATGGAGGAATGCTGTTAGTTCAAAGTATTCAGTCAAGCACAACTTGGATTTGAAAGTCACATGGGCAGGATGTCGTGGTTTCTGATGTAATGATGAGGAAAACAGTGGGAGGAATGACACGGATCATGTAGCATCCTTCACTCCCATTCGAGCTGCCTCCCTAATCCTGCTCAATTGATCTCACCTTTTCAATCTCCTCCTCTCTTAAGATATACAGTAAATCCCTCTGAGGATGGCAGTTGCAAAAGAGTTACAGTGTGTGTGTGCATGTGCAGAGTGGTAAACTGAGGAGCTGATCCCAGCTGACATTGTCACCAGACAACCGTTCAATTTAGAGTCAACAATTAACCTCAACAGAATGTTGGACAGCGGGAGGAAGCCGAGAACCTGGAGAAACCAAACACGTTGAGAACATGCAGACCCCACATTGAAGGTCCCCAAGCCGGACTTGAACCTGCTGCTCTATAAGAATAAAACATTTTAAAAGGATGACTGCTTTTACTTTTGACACTTTAAGTAAATCTTGCTGATAATACTTCTATACTTTTACTCAAATAACATTCTGAATTCAGTACTTTTATTTGTAATGAAGAATGTTTAGACTGTGCTGACACATTCTCATCACAGTAATCACTAAAACTTTTACCATATTGGTCCAAACACAAGATGACCATAAGTTGACAATAACATTTGAAGATTTCAATCAGAAATTGGATCCTTGAAGAAAAAATGTACGACTCAGAAAGTGAAATGTTTGAGTTCAACATTTACTGCATTACTACACCATTTGCCACTGACCTCCTATTAGCACATGGTACACAAGACAATGAGACAGTCAAGGTGCATACTGTTCTCTAGACTTTAATGAAAGTTCCACTCTCCCATCTGTCATACTCTACTTCTGTCTCCTATCGACTCCTCTTTTATCTTGTGGGTTGAGGTGAAGCCCTTCTCTCTTATCAGTTGAGGCCGGTGTGTCATATAAGCTGGGCTCATGCAGGGTTGCATGCACCCATATGTACCCAACAACTGGAAAAACGTGGAAAGAAAATCCAGGAAAGAGTGACAACGAAATAAAAATCGGATCTGTGTGTTGCATTACAATACTGCTCGTGAAAACCTGTGAGATAATTGCTCACAGAAGGTGTGGAATGTATAACAGGTATGAAAGACAAAGCCCGGCCAAAGGTTTTTCAGTTGACTGCTCTGGAGGCCACCTACTCATTTTATCTGTATTTCTGTACTTGTACTTGAACTACCTTTTTTAAAGTTTGTTTTAATTGAAAAGTATTCAGTGTTTGGTAGAAGATCTTATCTCAACTGGACCAGAGAAGATTTGCTCTGACAAAGGCTTAGAGCGTAGCAATGAATATCACCAATCTATAACTGGATTTGCATTCCTGTGCAAGCATACAGTTTACTGTATTTCATTTGCACTTGTTCATCCAGTCCATCCATATCCATCTATTTTCATTCACATATTCAGACTGCCCAGTGGCAGTGGGCTAAGTAGGATCAAGGTCCAGGCCAGATGGGTCAAGGCTTCTCCTCAGGAAGCTATGCCCAAAATCCATCTGCAGTATGAACCAGCTGGCTCCATTGGACATGAAGGAGCAGCAGTTCTACTCCAAGCTTGTCCTGGGTATATGAGTGCCCCTATATACTCCTGACAAGTGAGACTAGCTATGAAAACTTTGTGTATCTATTGATTGTACTCCCAATGAGAAGGGGAGTGGAGTTCCTTTCAAAGAATTCACGCAATTGGATACCCATTTAACACGAAGGAAAAATTATAATGCAAGCAAAATGTATTTGTGGGTCCAGAGGGAGCACTCTCCAATGCTGCTGACAGAGAGACAATGTGAATTATTTGGTTTTAATGATTCTTATCCTCATGATGCAGTGGCAGTCACAGTTGGGCATGAGTCAAGGGAACTTGGTAAAACGGTGGCTCGGTGCCAGTCTTTGAGAGACAGTAATGAGGGCTATAAATCTCAAATGGAAAGTTATTTAGGTGATAATTTGTACATGATCAACATGTCTGCAAGCACTGATTTACCTGACAGCACTTTTATCACGTGACAGCCTCCTCTGATGACAGAAAATAACTCCACCAGAACTTGCTGAGGTGCCACCCATTTAGTGGGCTAGCCATAAAAATCATGTGGATTTTGTAAATTCTGTTCTGCCTCACCAAGTGACACTTAAGCCTAATGCTAGGCTGCCTATGATTCACCAATACAACCTTCCTACCAGAGCACTTGCAGGAACTGATGGAGTGACCCAATCTCTGTTGGATCAGGATGTGCTTGTTTACACAAAGAGCCCCTGCAACACACCCATAATTCCTGAGCCTGGCAGACCAGAAAAATGTTGTTTCATGCAAAAATGGCAAACAAGTAACATCCGTGTGATTCCAATAACTCCATTAGTCGCTTACACCAACTCCATCCCAGCCATATTGCACTACACTGCATCCAGCCATCCAAGGTTGACAGCTGACCTGGTGAAGGCTAGCTCAAAGGTACTGCCAGTGCCCCAGTGTGTATGCAGCAGCAGTAAAATGCGATCTGGAAGATCTCAATCTGCCAGGAGGATCAAGCCTTCTTCAGTGTGACCTTTTGATGGTGTCTCCATCTTTAGATGCATGTCCATCTGACTGGCGGAGTGTGGCTACAGGGCATCACTCACTAAACTGCAAGTCTGCGTGCCTGAGGTCACTTATCTGGGACGTGCTGAAGATGGCCAGCAGCTGTCATCACCAGAAAGAGTGAAACTGTTCGTGAACATGCCTCTCCCAAAGATTAAGAAAGAAATGCATTCATTCTGGATCATAGCTTATCATTGCAGGCACTGGATTTGTAAGTATGCAGCCTTTGACTTGTTTTGCGAGTTGCTACATTGCAAACGGCTCCATCGACTGTGGACTGAACTGAAGCTATGCTAAAAGATTTCCAAGATCTGACACACACTGTTACAGGCCCTAGCATGGGGCCTGCCAGACTACAACTTGCCATTCTATCTACCTGTACATGTGCATGAAAAGGAAGACTTCACTACTAGTATCCTGGTACAGAAATATGGTTCGCATTACTATCCTGTAGAGTACACTTCAGCTTGATTTGGACCCGTTATGTTGGGCATGTCAGGTTGTCTGAGAGCTGTGGCCTCTGTTGCGATGATGACTGAAAAATGATCCCCCATAATACTGGCTCATGACTGTGTAGGTCTCGTTCTGCATGCAGTTATGGTTATGGTTTCTATAGGCTATCATTCTGTCTAGTCCACACATTACAGTGAAATGCTCAACACCAATAAATCCAGCCACTCATTTCCCACTGTTTTTAGGCAAATCATGATTGTGATTGCAATACGTTTATTGCAACATCTTCCTCTCCAAAGCCAGACCTGCTAGCAGACCATCTGATGTTAAACAGCTGGTTGGTTATGCCATGGTGAAAGACTGGGACGTGGTTGAGGCACAAGCCCTATCAGCCTATCAGCTAACTTGTCATTTCATATGGCTGAAATCTATGCATTGCTCAGAGCCTGTAAACTTGCCAAAGGTAAAGTTTTAAGAACATATACTGAGCCGGACTATGCTTTTGCCACTTCACATGATTTTGGACAGCTTTGGAATCTGCATGTTTACATCTCACCTACAGCAAGCTGCTCCAGCATTATGCAGGTTAATGATCCTCTTGGATGCGTTTGCACTCCCAAATAAAAATGTGTTGCACTAACGGTGATGATGCTGTCTTCTGAGAGAATGAGACTGAGTTTTCCTCTTCCTTCGTCATACTCCAGTGTACTTCAACACAACTCGCTAATCCAGTGTCATTCTTTAATGATGTAGTGGTTCTACAAAATCACACATGGGCCTGCAAATGCAGGAAGAGGGGGGATGAATGAGGTAATTCGTTTGCAATGGTTTGCATTTGGCATCACACAAGCTGTATTGTAGACAGGTGCACAAACCAGGAGAAAGAACAGCTCAATAAAACATGACCATCTACTGCCACCATCGGGTCCTTTTGTAAACATACAGATTTTAGAATACGATTTTGTACATATGTCAAATTTAATCACCAATTAGTTCTCAAAATGGACTGAGGCACGTGCAACAAGGAAAGAGGATGCAAGATTGGTCATGAATGTGACGATAATGGTGGCAGACAGGCTTGGACTCAAACGCAAAGACTCAGAGAGCAGGTTCGATGAACAACGCTAGGTCTTTAATGTCGGAAACAGGGTCGGTACACAGGCAGGCAAACACTCACTTTCAAACAAATCCAAGTCGGCAGGCAAAAGGCAGAGTCGGTGAAACGAGCAGAATGTACAGGCACGAGGAATCAAAAACTAGGTAGACTGCTGGAACGCTGTAACACGGGGGATAACAAGACGATCTGGCACAGGAGGAAAGGGAGACGCTGCTTAAATAATGGTGAGGGAAGTGACTAACTATGGACAGGTGGGAATGATCAGGGGCGGGGACGACGATCAGACACAGGTGACTGGTGCAGGTAACTAGGTCATAGGGAGGTGTTCAAACGTGAAGGCGGGAAGCATGCAGGGCAGGGAGTGAAGTGTACTGAAACGAGAGGAGAGGTTAAACATGTCAAAATAAAACAGGATGTGCATCAAAATAAAAGCATGCAACACAAAACACAGAGTCTAAGTCCTGCGGAACATTACAATGAAGTGTCTTCTAAAAGATGACATCTCAAGATTTGGTATGCCAATGGGAATACACAGTGACCGAGGTCCATGTTTTGTGTCAAAAATAAGACAGGGTCTCGCAGCAGTCTTAAGGTTGATATAGCAGCTAAACAGTCCTCTTCATGCACAGAGCTCAGGACAGCTGAGAGAATGAACTCCACAATCAAGGAAATGTTGTCCAAAACATTGATGACAGCAGGCTTGAAATGGTCTTATGCACTGTTAATGTGTTGTGTTGTACTTCACTTGCAGTACCCCAAGTGCTACAACAAGGCTAAGCCAAGGTGCTCATGGGGAGAGCAATGACCGCAGGGTCAAGTACCCTGCTGAGACTGCACAAAACTTTGCTGCTTCGGGCTGAGGAATCCCTGGTTGATAGATGAAGATGATATCACTTACACATGGCAAAACAGCTCCAAAAACACTCGGATGAGCCAACTCACCCTTTCCAGGTTGGTGATAAAGTTCTAAAGTCCTTGGACAAAGTGTTGTTGTTGCACAGGTGCTGTTGGTGATGAGAACGACGGTGTAGGTCGAGGGCAGAGCGGAATGGGTCCATGCTGTGAGGTGCAGGGCAGCGCCCCCTGCTGCTGGAGAGGGAGTGCTGTAGGGAACATGTAGTTTGTAATCCCACAATTCTCTACATGAAGATACCTGCATCACTGTGCATTGTATGTCTTAAGACACAGTGATGGTTTTCTGTGGTGTACAAAGCACCTGGATTGCAGGAAAGACTTAATCAGTTATACAGTCACAATCATTTTAATTGTGTGTTAATCTGATATAATCAGACTTACTCATTATTTACTCGGTGGTATTGATCCCTGTGATTCTGTTTGTTCAATCAAAAGCAACAACTAGATGTCCCTGTGCGCACACACACATACTTACATACACATCACATTAATTCACACACTTCATTACACACACACGACAATAAAAAGACCACGTACACACCACACTCACATCACATAGATGACACGAAACATGGAGCGAGGTGAATCTTTTACCCTCTCAAGGTTTAACTGTGACTTTTCACTGAGTTTTTATAATAATCTATGTAACCTGATGTCAAAGGTTGTGCTGATTAATAATAAAGGTTTATACTCTTTAAGAGAAACTTGTATCCTGCATGACTGGTTGAGATAAAAAGAGAGTAAAGAAAAACCCGTAGGATTTGGGATGGGGTTGTCCGAGCTGCATTGATGATGTCTGAAAGCAGGGTGAAATTACATCCTGCGTCTGGGTACCTCGGGGGGTAACGATACCTCCATCTCAAAGGAAAAAAAGATTTAGTTCCATTTATTCCTATTTTATTATATATCTAGTTGTATAAGAATGAAAGCATGCTTTATATTAAGTTTAAAATTTGGTGTATGTCATTTAATCAAGTGTGTTTTGTTATATTTCAAAGTTAATCATTGATGGATGGGACAATATAGGTTTTCCCTCTTTTATCATCTGAGGTTTTACCTTTGCTCTGTCTACATAGAGTGGTTAGCCCATCTGGTCTTTTTGATCCATCTCCTATAAAAATGGAGGTTTTGGCCATTTGTCAGGTGCATGTGACCTGCAGGTAATTTCCCTTGGGAGGCCTTAAAATAGTACTCAAAATAGTACTTAAATGTCTACATGAAAGGTGATTTTAAAAGGGTTTTTGACAGAATTAACCATATATTTATGTTATTCCTCTTGTTTCATCTGACATCAGCATAAACATATGTGGCTGTTTTGAATTTTGACTGTTTGAGCTCACCCTAAGATGCTCTGGTTCTCAGTTGCTTAATTAAAAGATCACACTTGTGTAGTAATTAGTATTGATCTTTTGATCAGAAAACGGGGGATTGCTGTATTTGCACCTCTGATTACCAAAAATGCAATTTACTGGTCACATAAGACTGTCTTCCCCTTGAAAAATGCTCAAATGCCTAAAACAACTTGTATATGTGTACTTAACAAGAGCTTCTTGTGGCTGGGTGAGTTGTGACTCCTTTCAGTCAGGAACAAAAAAGCTCTGGTGTGATTATTACTGATACTGTGTTATTAGCACTGCAAAACTTCTCAGGGAGGAAGTGAAAGTATGTGACTAGTTCAACGGGGAGGCCATTGTTTGCATCCTGTTTCCTAACGACAGTCACTGCACTGATCAATACTTCTATTACACTATCTGAAACAACCTTCTGTTAAGTGGCAGCTGTTTTCAGTATTAAAAAAAAAAAAAAAAGCTGATAAACCCATTGATCACTACATGCTCAGCACCAAATAGTTGCCATAGAGGAGCATTTAGCAGCTCAAGATCCAGATATCCTTAGGAGTTGGTGGAGACCAAACCAGAGCTAAAGGTGGGTAAAACTAACATTCATTAGTTGGACACAAACATGACTCCAAATGAATGCTAATGTTGCTCTGTGTCTGCTGGATGTGTAAATAGGCATGTTTCATAAGGGGCAACCTCCAGGTCCAAGCGTGAAACAAATGGTGAAGTGCATTAAACTTGCAGTCTTTTTTTTTTTTTTTTTTTTTTTTTTTAGTTTATTCATTCTGTCAATAAAACAAAAAACAGAAGACCTTATAAAATAAGACATCAGAATGAAAGGGAGCAGAAGGAACAAAATCTTATATATAATCTGCCCCTCCCGACACACAAATCATAGAGCAAATAATAATTTGTTTGACAACATATAAAAAAAAATAAAACAAAGAGGTAAAAAAACAATGAAACTAGAAACAGCTGCAGGCCAACTTACATCTGATTTGCATCCAGAGCTTACAACTTACAAACATATTTGTTTTCTAAGCATCAACATGTTAGAATAGAATCAAAACAATTTAACACAATTCTCTATATTTTGTTAACATCATATTTTTAACCTTTTTTTTAAACACAACAAATGAATTGGCATCTTTAATTTCTTTCTCCAAATAATTCCATAAACAGAAACACATCGTTCCAACACTTTAGTTCTGCACCTTGGTTTTATAAGTCTTTCGCCAGCAGGAAGTGACAAAAAAAAACAAAAAAAAAACAGATTGTATAGAAGTCTATGAGAAAATAACTCTCACTTGATTTATTACCCCAGTAAAACACTGTTTGACTGAGTTTAAGATAAGATAAGATGAACCTTTATTAATCCCCAGAGTTTCAATCCCAAGTTTCAAGTCTTCTTCAATACAGCATGATGTTCATTTAGTAAATCCTTAATCATTTTTAAAATAGTAATTGTTTTGAGAGTACCATATTTTTCGCACTATAAGGCGGACTAGATTATAAGGTGCACTATCATTGCATGTTTCTGTTTTCATTCATAAGGTGCTCAGGTCATTATCAGAGTCAGTCTGGTCATTATCAGAGTCAGTCTGGTTGCTGTTACTTAGCTGCTCAGTGATGATTCCTGCCTTCCTGATCAATTGGCAGATAGTGGAGTAACTGGCCTGGCGTTGCCTCCCTGTCTTGGTGAATGTGTGTTGGCCTTCTGTCATCCAACGCTCCCACGCAGCTCTCAGATTAACTCTGAACGACCTGTTGACACCGATATCTAGCGGTTGGAGCTCTTTAGTTAATCCACCCGGAATGACGGCGAGCTCCGAAGTAGTTTTCTTCACTTGGGTTTTGACAGTGTTGGTGAGTGCCGTAATGCTCCGACAATCCGTCCAGCGGTGCAGCTTCCTAGCTACCAAAGTCGTAGTAAAACATTTTGACAGATTTTTGACGCCCTGTACCACATAAAATTGGTTTGAGGTCAGTAAGCACAACCAGAATTGATACATAAGGTGCGCCAGATTATAAGGTGCACTGTCAATTTTTGAGAAAACTAAAGGATTTTAAGTGCACCTTATAGTGCAAAAAATATGGTAATTGTTTTGAGAGGCACTGAAAAATTGACATTTGGTTTGGAGGACTTGTCACATCCATGTTGATTTGCTCCCCAAGCCTGTTCTGTAACACTGTGGAAAAACCAGACCCTTCCATTACATTACACATCCGTATTGAACAAACAAGGATTTTGGCATGTTCTCCCATTCTTCCTGGTCTGCTTCTTTCTTTCAGATTGGATGAGGAGTGTCAGTGAATTGTGCTGAACTTTCATTGTGCTGAAGAATATTTTTCTGTTTACCTCATGTAACCTGAGGAAACACTCTGTGGTGGCCAGTACTGGTGATACTGGCTTTTCACATTATGTTGCCAGCCAGGTGGGTAGTGATAGGTAGTGGATTTCTTTTTAGCAACCCCAGTAGCTCAGTGACCACACCATCAATTTTGTGTGTCACCTCAAACAGCAGTGACTTTGAGTTCTTCTTGGATCGGTATGCCAACACATTCTTTTCCCAACTCATCACATAACGCTGCTTCGTCACACCCTTTGGCACCAAATGACTACAATTATCCTTGGTATCACTTTAGGATAAGGCAACAAAATCACTGTGCTTAGGTATAGTTAAGCTTAAAACTACTATGTGAAAATGACACTGAATGTTGTGAACCCAGGACATTAACGAACAGTTAGCGACGCATCGGAAACCAACACCAGTCACCTGGATGAAAGCCTTGTTTGGAGGATCCATCCACCTCCCCTCCACCTGCCCAGTGTGTCTTTTCACTCTTTAAACTACATTACTATACTCCTGGCACACCTTCTTGGAGGATTTGCTGTTGCCATGGATGGGTTTACATTGTACTACATGAAATGCCAGGTGTTTCATACCAGAGGGGTGCCTTGTGCTGCAGTATCAATGGCAGTGGTTGTGAGAAAGCCTCAGTATTTGACACCCTGGGAATGAGAATGGGTTAGGTATGTGCAAGTCCTCGTCCTTTAAGAAGTCCTCAATAGTAGTGTGTCTGTGCTCTATGATCATCTACTGTATAATGCTTTCATTGTTATCATGGGCAACCTCAGTGAAGGTCCTTCTTGTACTTCAGTGGATGTATTTTCTTATTTCTCTTTTCCTTTATTTTCAATATTTTAAGTCTGTAGACCAGTTTGCGCTGGGGTACTTGTTGGTGTGCCTACCAGAAACACCAAATACATACAGATACACAAAACAGCCACACATGGTGTATGACTTAATTTATCATAGACTTTCTCCGACACACACATGCGCAGTACACAGACCATTACCATACTGTCCAGTAGTCTATCCATTTTCTCCATATATTGTGCTCACCTGATTATCTACAGCTAGATAAGGAAGCTGTTTTTCTCCAGAGAGAAATCCTCATACATTTCATCAGTCAGGACTTTGTGTGGGAGAGAGAGACAGAGCACAGTAAGATATTTCAGTATGAGAGGGCTAAGGCACTGTAAATCTAGATGGATACTGCATGGTAGAAAAGTGTGAGAAACATGTTTACAATGATTTTCAGATCACAAGTAAAACATGGAATAATTCTGACTTGAAGCAGCATAAGAAAATAGGTGCCGCTTAACTGTGTCTCTTCAAGAGATTCAAGGTGTTACCTGTTTATATTACTATATATCTACTGTATGCCACAGACATGAAGAAAAGTTAACATTTATTGTTAAGTCAACACTTCTTGGCCTTTAACACTTCCTGCCCCCCATGGGCAGACTTCCTTCATTTGTTAATACAAGGCTTTTATTCTGAAATATTTAAAGGAGAGTGGTGACAGTCTAGAAGATGCAGTGACGTGCAGGGCTCCATGAGTGAATAAAGTATCTGGTTTTAATTGTGGTTTATTACTGTTGGTTACAAATGAATGCACGCTTCTTAACCTTTTTCGGTCTAAAATGAATATAAATTACAGCCCCAAGCAGCAGTTGCTGGGTTAAAGCCCTTTTTTGCTCAGCCAAAGGAATTGCCAAATCAAAGCCGCAAGCAGCAATGATCAGGTTTTGGGCTTCACAAAGCAGAGCTAAGTCATTTCAGCTGTTTTATTTTGTTTAAAGAAGGAGTGGGACCAATCACACCCTTCTTCCATCATTACAGTGTCTGCAGCCTTTCAGTAGTTGGACATTTCAACAGCATAATTAAAAATATCCAGCATTTTTTTTTCATTTTTTTAAAATAGTTTTACACATGAGGTTCAAAAGTGGTAGAAAACATATCCCGTAGGTTTTGTATAAGTTGGACAAACAATTTTTGATGTATCGTCTGATTTGTAGCGCCACCTAGTGGTTGGAGTATGTTGTAAATATATCCTGCAAGTTTGTGACGATTGTCCCAATGGTTGTGAAGTTTGGTCTACTGGTGTGCCGAGCGACGGCCTTCTGAAGTTCATTGGTAGGTAGTTTCAAAACAACCTTTTGATAACTTCTAATCATGTTTATTCAATAATAAACCCCAGAAATATGGTAATAATTGGATACATGTTTAGGAGGAGATGTAAAAAATGTGTTTTTCATCAAAATCAAAATGGTGGAAAGTCTATCAGGTGGACTTATGTGAATCTTGAGGCTTTTTTGGAGAGCACATCCAGCTGGACATGTAAATCAAATTTCAAGTCAAACAGACTTATGGTGTGAGATATTGATATTTATGGCAGTAACTTATAGCGCCACCATCAGACCAATTGGGACCTTTATGGTACCAAGTTCCCTGACTCTAGCTTGTTCCAGCTAATAGCCAACTGAGCAAAGGGATAATGCTAAATAGGCCACACCCACATGCAACAATAAGACACTTCAGGTGTTGGGTGGTTAAAATGTGCCCCCAGAGTATCTGCACCAAATTTGATGACATTCTGTACTCCAGATCTTGAGGTACACGTTTTTGCTATTCGTGGTGCCCCCTCTGGGTTGAGCTGAAAATGCTTTGGTACAACTATTCCCAAACACATATTGAAGGCATCTATTAAGATGTGCGATGACTGAACTTATGATCAATGAATTATGGCCAGTCAGTAGATGTTAGTGATTCAAGAGGCTTTTTTAAAGAGCACATGGAGGTCATGTGTTTCAATATACTGTATAATGTATAATGCTAAATAATGTAATAATGTAATATACTGTATAATGCTAAATGGACCACGCCCACATGCACCAATCAATATGACACTTCAGATCTTGGTTAATACTTGCACCCAGAGCATGTTCACCAAGTTTGGTGAAATTCTGTGCACCACGTTTTGTGGTACAATTTTTTCTTATTTTTGGCACTCCCTATGGGTTGAGCTGAAAATACTTTGGTGTGCCTGTTCCCGAACACGTACTGAAGATATCTGCTAAGATTTATGATGACTGAACAGATGGTCAATGAATTATGGCCAATGTCCTGCTAAGCCCCGCCCTTTGCCAAGTTCGGAGGTCATCATCTTCAAAATGCAATGAGATATCAATAAGCTTCTGGTAACTTTTGATGAACTTGGTCCACAGAAAATTTGGTACAAATGAGACCTACGATTTAGAGGGACATGTTACAAATGTGTTTTTCAGAAAATTCAAAACACCATAAAATCTAGTGAACAGACTTTAGTTCTCCAACAGGTTTTTTGTGGAGCCCATAAAACTGGATCGGTGTGTCAAATTTCAAGTCGGACTGACAGCGTGAGGGGCATGGCCTTTCCAAAATCACGGCTTCCCAGCATGTGTCACAACCGTCAGGTCGAAGGTCGTGTGTCGTTAGCATTCCAGCCTTATTTCTTCCTCTTTGATTCCTCGTGTCTTTTTGAACCTCGGCCTGGTTTTTGACCTCGCTCTGCCTTAAGTTTTGGGATTTGTTTGCTCGCTTGGTTCTGACCTCCTGTGTACCGAACGCTTTTTGAAGATTAAAGACGCTGATTATTTTTGAAGTCATCATTTTGAAGTTGTGACAATATATTTTCTGTTTATCCAAATAATGCATTTTTTGAGAATTTGCTGCATTTTTTAGGATGCCTTGAAACCGGCCCAGCTGTCATATAGATAGATTTTGAGCTAGGCTAAAAGCTGGTAATATGCCAACAATACTTGTGTTTGTTTTATGTTTTTCCAAAATGTATCATGTGTGAAATACCCAAAATGAAGCTGACAACTTGATTACTACACTATAACCAAATATATTTCATCAGCATTTGTACAGGAATGATTATTGATGATGGGAGCAGTTTTTAAATTCTTATATTTAGTAAATAGTGATAGAGTGAAAGGGGATGATGAGCAGCATTCGAACCTGAGGTCACTGCACAAGGACTAAGCCGTGGCACATGGTGCGCCTGCGCTACCAGGTGAACTACTACAGCAGCCTTTTCCCAGGCTTTTTGACATATGTGGTTGCTCTATAATGAGTAACTCAACCAACCATCACTAACGCTAATATGCTAATGTAGCTCCTCAGGGACTGAAGCATTTTTCTGAGAATCATTTCTTTCGTTTTGTCAATTTAACCAATGGCAGCACAGTTAGTAAGTTTGTAAGGACTATGATTATTGTTAGTTGTTGGTGTTGTTTAAATATGCCAAATTATAATTTTATGGGTTATTGTTGTTCAGACGACTAAGCTAAGACAGTTTATATGTGCTAACGTCAATTGTCACTTGTAGCCTGATTGAGACACCAGTGTCAAACTCGGCCTCACAGGCCTTGTTAGAAGAGGGAACCAATTTGTCAGATATTTTCTACATTAATTCTGGACCCATCATTTTTTTAAAATGAGTAATTCACAGTCATATTTATTTTTTTCTTTTTTGAGGAAAAGCCATATTTTTATGTGGTGGTTTGCTTAACTGCATAGTACAGTCTTTTGTGCCACTGTGATGCCATCAATGAGGGGTTTTACCAAATCAGTTTCACATAGAAAATGCAATGAAGAGACTGACAGAGGCAGCCAGTCTCTTTAGTGTTAGTCTTGCTTTCTATGGCAACTACTGTATGCTAATGTGGAAAAGTGAATGTGACAGTACTTCACTGATGTTAAAATGCTCCATGGTGCAGTGTTAAATAGGGACTATACACCTGAAAAGTAAGTCATTTCTGAATTACAAATGGGCTAACCTGAGGGAGAGAAACTGAAAGAGAGAATCAAAGACGAAAAATCCAACCTGAGGAAGAGAGACAGAGGGAGAAGGAAACAGAGAGAGAGAAGAGAGAGCAAAATAGAGAGAGTACTAGAGTGACTGTAAAAGCTGTGATTTATTCTGCCATCATCTCAGTAGATATACATTCTTAGTCACAACATACATATTGAGTGGCTTACAATAATAAGGAGGGCTTGATTTATTAGAGCAGGGGTCGGGAACCTTTTTGGCTGAGAGAGCCATGAACACCACATATTTTTAAATGTAATTCTGTGAGAGCCATACAATATGTTTAAAATATCATTGCATATTAGACACACTGCAGAACCTGCTCTCTCCAAAGGCAAATTCCTCTGTCCATTGCTGCTGAAAAGTACGATACTCCTCGTCTTTTTCTCTTTTAGCCATCTTCTCAAAAGAGTTTCTGCAATTAGCTCGTTGACGACTCGATTAAAACGAGCCGTTGTCACTACCTGAGCTGCGAAGGACCCTTTTACGCATGCGCACATCGACCACTACGTTGGACAGCAAACTACGGCAACCCCACTGAACAAAGTGTCTCTGCCTCATCTGCGCTGCCTACGCGATTGATTGATTGATAGACACAACGACATGTATGTTTGCCACTTTCTCACTGAAATTAGTGGTTTGACACTGTTTCTGAACGCAGATGGAGCCGCTATCAATCGGCGTCTGTTGAACCAGTAGGTCTCCCCTGCTGGCGAGCTGCGTCGCCTCCTTTTCACCGCTGGGTGTCTGCAGACGTCGCGTATATTTAGTGTGACAGAATTCAAGGAAGTAAACAGTGGAGAGCAAGCGAGTCCTGCGGTGGCCAGTGTTCTTTTCAACGTGATGTTGAAGCGGTAAACAAAGCAGACGCGTATATAAGCCGGACTTCCTCTGATCGCTGCCTCATAGCGAATGGCTTTCTAGTCGCCATGGAAACGGTAAACGGTGACCGTCGCCTAGATGCGAGCCAGACGCAGCCATCAAAAGAGCCACATCTGGCTCGCGAGCCAGAGGTTCCCGACCCCTGGATTAGATTTTTATTACACTGGGTGGGCCAGCAAGAGAGAGAGAAAATGAAAACAGCTCAAAATTAAATTGCAAACATATCTATTACATCTACTCTGATCTGATAATAAAAATAACACAAAATAAATCAGAGCTAATCTGTGTCTTAATTCATCTAGAATTTAACATCTTTATCATAAATGTAGATTAATTAGTGCAATTTTTTCATCCTGAAAAGGGAGAAAATTAAAAACTATTTTGACCCCTAAATCAAATAGTGGAAGTTAATTACAGTGCACCAAGTAGCAAATGAGGAGAAATGTTGGACGTGTATGTGCTGGCCAACAATATACAGTAAGTCTGTCTGGCTTCATCAGATTCACTGATATAGAAACATCACGTTCTTATTTACATCTCTTGCATGAACTTTGATCAAAAACACAAGTGAATCACTGTTCAGACTGCGACTACACAAATATTACATAATAATTTTGCCACAATAAGTAGCTACATTTAGTCACACAATTCTCATATGGATAAAATGACATTTCAAAAACATCTACAAAGTCAACTCAAAACTATTCTATAATTTGTATTTACATATGAATTAAATGACTGTTTAATGTGTGTGAACCTACAAGAAAATTATTAGCCATCTCTGCTGTTCTGCACAGCTCTACTGAGCTATTTAGCTTCTTTTAGCTATTTGTTTTAGTTTTGCAGCTTTTTTCAGAAACTGCTCTGATGAACTGCATTTTGAGCAGCAGGGAATATTTTTAGTAAACAAGATCCAAAATAGTTTTTTAGCTTTTTTGGCTATTTCGGGTTCAAGCCCCAAAGGGGCAGAACTCGATTGAGTTTGTATCAGTTTATTATTAGGCTTCAAGCCCCAAACTCCTCCTAGAGATTTAATCTGTTCATCTTCAAAATTTGGTCAGAAGTACCTGAAGACCTTTGTGATGAAAAGTTGCTCAAAGATTAAAAAGTTAACAAATTA
Organism: Pterois miles; assembly: GCA_947000775.1. Classification (NCBI taxonomy): domain Eukaryota; kingdom Metazoa; phylum Chordata; class Actinopteri; order Perciformes; family Scorpaenidae; genus Pterois; species Pterois miles. The sequence continues at coordinate 150,763 of CAMQGK010000626.1, read as the reverse complement.
TGTTGCCGTGGTGCTGAAAAAGATGGAAGCTGTTGTAACTTCGATATACATTTACCAATCTGCTCCAAATTTCTCATACATGATAAAAGTCCTTGTCTGACAACATTTACGTGGCTGCCAGTCAGAGCGCCACCTCACTAGGCAACAGGAAATGTCATGTTTTACATGTTGATGTATTCTGCCTCACAGATTAATCAGATCCAACTCAAATTAGGTCAAAAAAGCCTTAAGACCTTGAAGGTGCTTCCTGATGAAAATTGTGAGTGTTCAATGAATGGCAGCACCGATGAATTATGATGATTATTATGATTATTATGATGAATTATGATGATTCACCATGAACAAATTGTTGTAACTAGAGTCCAGATGGTCAGATCTTTACCAAATTCACTGATTCAATTTGATGAGTGTCCCGGCCTGAAGACATCACCTACAGGCTCATTTTGACTCATATTCATAGCGCCACCTAGTGGCAGCAGGAGAAAGTGGATAATACATGACTCGCCATTAAATGACAAACTGTTTTAACTCAACTGTACTTGGTCAAATCTGCCCCAAACTTGACCTACTTCATAGCAGTCAAGGCCTGAGGACATCTATGTGGCAATATTCTAATATTCATAGCGCCACCTACTGGCAACAGGAAGTCAGCGTTATGTGAAAATAGTCATCTAATTTACATGAAATTTAATTGTGTGATCTACACTTGACATAGACAAACATAATACATTTTAGCATGTGTTCTCTAGTGCCACATAGTGCACACAGGAAGTGATGAAAAATTTGCGTTATTTCCGTTTTTGTTATTTCCTGTGCCAATCAATCCATGCTGGAAATAACATCTAACTTTTGTGTGCAGTGTCCCATGGGCACAGAAATGCAGGGCTGCATTCACTGACATGCTGCAAGTAACCCTGATATGTGTGAAGGTGCGAGGGCCCGATCATCGCTTTTTGCAGCTTTATTTATCATTATTATTTGTTGCCATGAGCTGTGATGGGCGAGAAACATGAAACTTTGAAGTGGAAATGATGTGCTTCTCAAGAAATATGACCCCAGTCCACCACACGGTGGCTCTGTAATTAACACCCAAAAATGTATTATTGGAAAAGCGACACTCCTCATACCATATGTTTGATTTGAAATTTGACACACAAGTCTAATTCCATGTGCTCTACAAAAAAAAAAAAAAAAGATTTTCTGCCATTTGTAATTTTTTTGAAAAACACATTTTTGACATTTCCTCCTAACCCGTAAGTCAATTGCTATCAAATTTTCTGTGGATCATTACTGGACCAAGTTCATCAAAATTGATCAAAAGCTTATTGATATCTCATTGCGTTTTGAAGATCATGACCACCGAACTTTGCAAAGGGCAGGGCGTAGCAGGAAATTTGCCATAATTCATCGTAAATCTTAATAGATACTTTAGTAGATTCAAATCGACCACTAGAGGGTGCTACAAGTCACACTATACATTACAAACTGTGTCTAATCAAACCAAACTCACAGGATATGTTTTCTAACAATTTTTAACCACATGTAAACTATTTAGAAAGACTCCATAGGGGGTGCCACCAGTGCCAAGAGTGCATGAGCATGGGGCAAATTTGGCCCTATATCAACAGTGTTGATTCATAGCTATCCATCACCATAAGTTGATGGATATTTTTACTTAAGCTGTTGAAATGTCCCCAACATGCCAAGAAATGTGTCTGGCGGGATTGGTGGGACTGTACAAGTATTGAAATACTACATACATTGTTTTGTCTCACTCCTTCTTTATACAGAAATAAAACATCTGAAATAACTTTGTTCTGTGACCTTTTGTCAACTGTGTAGAGGGACTGGATCATAAAATGATATGTTCTAAAGTCAATATTATTCAAATCAAGTTAATAACAAAAGGCAGTTGAGTTCTGAATATGATATATATTTGAGAGGATTGCATATAAAAGTCACTGGGACTAAGAATGACACCATGAATGAAAAACAATTTGCCTCCAATTTTCTGATGTTTTCCAGTTAATCACAGTTCAAAGTCGTGAAATCTTCCAACCCTTCTAAACTAAACTAAAATAAATGGACAACGCTTGTGCATTTTCTCTTAAACCGCCACCTTAAATTTACTCTGAACATTCATGCTGAAAGCTTGATTATCTGCTCTGTGAAATGTGAAATGTGCCACGTCACACATCCTCAAACCATGTTGAGTCTCTGGCTTTCACCTTTCCTCTCTGCACCTGTGAAAATCCACATTTCAAATTTAGATTAAATGGCTTCTTTTCTTCCTGTCACTATTGTGTGTGTGCAACTTATCTCCGAGGTGCAGCTGTGAAGAGAGCAGGCATATTTTTTATTTCGCATATCTCTGAAAGAAACATACAGCAGGTGGAGTCTTGACTACAGCACGTGGTTTGCAGAGTATGTAGGTTGCTGATGCCAACTGCAGGCAGGTAAAGGTGTGGGTGCTGGGTATATCTGATCTGAGACACAGTTAGTCTGTCTGCCTGTCTTTCTCTGTCCATAACTCATCACAGAGGTCACTCATTTTGGGAACATTTATCTTTGCGTTTCCTCTCCATTTCTCCTTGCTGCTGAAAGCTGCTAAACTCTGTCATGCCTGTGCTGCAGTGCCCCTGCTGTTACCGAGAATGAAGGTTGTGATATTGTAACCCTGGCTCTGTAAGCACAAGCAGAGCCCCCTACTGGACTGTATGGGTAATACTCCCCTCCAATCACATGCACATGTTCGGCCACTGAGATTTGCATAAACGTAGCCGCGCAATTAGGATGTGCCTACCAAGTATGTGCATCCCCACATTATAAGTATATAATAAGTACGTATGTATAAGTAAGCTTTGTTCTAAGTCACACAGGCTCCGCCCTCTACTGGACTCTGTGGGCACAGTGGGTGGAGTACGATGTATGTTAGCCCTGTTGCAACACCATCTTGACCTGACCACACTAATCTAAGATAGTTTGTAGCCTATCTGGGTAAAGCCATTGCCTAATCCTTCAAGGGTTAAGAGAGACAAAGAGTAGACACCTGCACACCACAATGTCCAGGTCATCAAAGAGCAGGGGTATATGTAGGTGTGTCATGCCCAGAGGGGGGGCAGATGCAACATAACTGACACACACATCCCACCTTTTCACCAGTCTATGAAAAATGAACCATATGAACAGAAGAGGCATCAACCATGACACCACCATATATTGTATACTGTATGTCCTGGACCCCATTGCATGTGTGCGTACCACCATGGGATGGTCTCTTCCTGTTTCACTATAGGCTTGAGAAATGCATGCACAAAGCCTTTCCACCAGGCATTTCTTGGAAAGGGGTTTACTGGCCACACCATCACCGAAGGACAAAAGCACAACAACTGCTCTGTGTGTCTGGGGGGGCATGTGTTCAACATAACATGCCAATACATGAACAGGGGTTAGCAGATGCGACATTGCCGCTCTGTCTCTTGCATGGGGTAGAATGTGATTGTGAATTTCCCCACTGTGGGACCAATAAAGGACTATCTTATCTTATCTTAGAAGACAAAAAGCATCCAGTTTTATGACCTTCAACCTGAATGAACTCCTTAAGTTCTAAGAAACAGTGGAGGGGTTTGGTTTGAGAGTAGCCTGCCATGAAGCATCAGGCAACTGGGGTAATCCATGTCTTCAATGGAACACTCCAGAGGCTCAAACGGGGTCTTCACCAAAGCCTCAAGCACCAATGGCAGATCCCACTGAAGGGAGGAGGCCGTTGACCCCCTGCAGAAGCCACTTCATGAGAGGGTGGCTAAAGACATGGCATGACACGGCCCTAACCACTTTGCCCTGTAAAAGGCAGTGGTGGATACCGTTCTCTCTGTACAAACAGTCCAGCTTTCCTCAGCCTGTCCCTCTCTGGAGCCCAGCATGAAGAAGATGGCCCAGAGTGGCTAACAAGACAGAGCCCCTGCAGAACTGGGGAATGGTCCGAATCAGTTCTACATACCATGACGCTGAGCAGCGACCTGGGGCTACCAGGATGACTGACCACTGCTCCCACTTCACTTTATAAGACAAAGTGCCAGAAAGTCGTAAGGCAGCTTTCTTGGCTATGGCACATGTGCAAATGCATCCACCCCCAGTGATGAGTCGCCCTACTGTGCCAGGGAGAACCATAGCGAGCGATGGGTGTTGCATTCACTGCTCTCCCGAACCAGGACCAAATCTGCTTTACTACCTCTGGTGAAGGCTCCACTCCTCTGACAGTGATCAGTAACCCTGTTCTCCAGTCCTGGAATGTGGAGAGCTGTCAGAGACAAAAGGTGCTCTGAGGTGCACAAGTACAGGTTATCTGCTGTTTCCAACAGGGTAATGGACTGAACTCTGCCCTGCCTGCTGATGTAAGCCACCATGGTGCAGTCATCAGTCCTCACCATCATGTACTTTCCCTGTGTCAGGGGTCTGAAGGGCTGGAGGACCAAGAACACTGCCTGGAGCTCAAAGAGGTTGATGTGTCTGTCCCCAACCAGAGGCTACACTCCACCGACCACTCTCCCTAGTTAAGCATCCCCCCACCCTGTAAGGGATATGTCCATGAACAGCATGACAAAAGTCACTCATCCGAGTAGTGTTCGCTACAAAATTTTTGTGGGACCCCCCCCAGTACTGTAGATCCTTTTCTGCCACGGGGAGAATGGTAACCAAGTGTCAAAGTTCTTTGTCATTTCTGTGTACTTCCATGCATAAAACAAAATGTTTGTTTCCCAGTCCATCTGTCACATACATACAAATCAGCCATGACAATTTGACAATTAAGTGACAAATCATTAAAAGTAGTATAAACAATAAAAGAAAGTGGCAGAGTGAGCTGTGCAATGTATTTCCCAGCAAAACAAATGTAACAAAACAAGGCTCAAGCTAAATAGACAAAAACCACACAAAGAGACACAACAACAAGAAATCACAGCAAACACCAGTGTCCAGCTAGAGGTGTACTTTGCAATCAGTGTAGAAAGAATGGACACTATGCAAGAGTATGCAGATCAGGAACTGTAGGAGAAATCCAGGTCACAGGAGATGATGAAGATGACTGCAGAGTTGCATTTTTAGGTTCAGTGACCTCAGAAGATGCAGAAGATGCTTGGATTGCTACAATAAAGGTAAATGACCATGACTGTGAGCTCAAAAAAGACACTGGAGCAGATGAAACCATCTTGCCAGGGAGTGAGTATCAAACCTTAATACAGAGGCCAAAGTTTCTGCCTACAGTGATTAAACTGCATGGTCAAGGCATGTCCCCACTGACAGTCAGATGGGAATTTTACAGCTAAACTGAGTATGGTCAGCAAAAATGTACTAAAACTAGTATACATAGTGTACGGTTTGACAAAGGGTTTAGTGCTTACTTTGCTCTTGGACTACTAAAGAGAGTGGACACAGTATCATTAAACTCTGTAGTGTCAGTGAAACAGCAGTTTCCAAAGCTATTTAGTGGTTTAGGTAGATTAGAAGAGGAAGTACAAGATTGCGCTAAAAGCCGATGCCAAGCCATTTGCACTGTCAACTCCCCCATGTGTCTTACTTCCTCTTCTACCAAAAGTTAAGAGAGGACTAGCCCGTAAGGAACAGCTTGGAGTGATTTCCAAGGCTGAGCAGCCTACAGATTGGTATGTAGGGATAGTGCCAGTTCCAAAACTGAATGACAAAAAAAGTTTGCATATGTGTGGATTTGACAAAGATGAACAACTCAGTCAAAAGAGTCCAACCAGAGACACAGGCCCAGCACGATGCACAACTGCTTGCAGAGTTAAAGAGACTGTAAAAAGGGGATGACACTCAAAGAGAAGTGTGAATGCTCCAAAACCTCAGGGCAGATTACTGAAGGGACTGGAAGAGCAAACCCAGAAAAGGTGAGAGCTGTCACCAACATCGATGAGCCCACAGATGCCAGCAGGGTAAGAAGATTTCTGAACTACTGAGCACAAAGAACACATGGACCTGGAGAGGCGCACAACAAAAAGCTTCTGACATAATCAAACAGCAGTGAATTGATCACCAGGATTAGCACTTTATAACCCCAGAGCACAGGCAACAGTTTCAGCTGTCCTATGGACTGGGAGCTGTATCGTTTCAGAGACAAGAGGATGGCTTAGTAAAACCAGTTTCCTCCAGTTCAAGAGTGCACACCAACACTGAGCAGCGATACGGTGAGATAGATATCTCAGACTTCTTGATCAGTATTGTGTTTCACATTGGACGTGACCACAAACCTTTAGCACCACTTTTGGGAACAAAGAACTCTGATGAGCTACCCTCACATGTACAGAGACTGAGAATGACACTGATGATACTCGTACACTGTTTCTCATGTTCCAGTCAAGAACACAGTAACAGCTGAAGTGCTCTCCAGAGCACAAGAAAGAGCATCAGGAGACAAATATCTGGAGACTGAGATAAATTTGTGTGCACATCAAGTAATGTCCTGTTCCCGCTACAGAACTAGAACTGCAACAAATCAAGTGTTATGAACCTGGGTCATTTTGTATTGCTGTGCCTGCCTAATTTTGTGGTGTTGGGTCAGCTGTCTTCTTCTTCTCCTCAGTGTGTACCTGTGTGTGTGTGTGTGTGTGTGTGTGTGTGTGTGTGTGTGTGTGTGTGTGTGGATGTGTGGTGATTGGTCCACTGGTTGACATCAGCCTATTTAAACTCCAGTTGACAGCACTTCTTCCCTCTTCACCTCTACCACTCGCAACAAAGCCAGCAACTAGTTTGTGTATTTGAGAATGGTGTTGTAAGTACAAAATGTGGCTTAGTGTGTTGATTTTGAGAGTTTATTAATTTATTAGTTATTGGTAGGGATTGTTTAATCGTTTATTTAACAAACCATTTGATAATTTGATAGTATTTGAGAGTTGATTCTGTGTAACTGAGTAATTTGTGACTATTGAGCTGAGCTAAGATAAGATAAGATGAACCTTTATTAATCCCCGGAGGGAAATTCGGGTGTCATGGCAGCATCAACACAGTACAGATAAATACAGTATAGTAAAAATTAAGAGAAGGTGCAATGAAGGGAAGAAGGTGCAATGAAGGAAACTGACAATAAAATAAGTAAGTAACAGTAATAAGTAAAGTGCAGCAGGTGGTGGGTATAATTATATGTAATTATATACATTTGGAATAAATACGGAGCAGATGATCAGACTCACATGGGGGTCAGACCTTGGTTCTGGTTCAGACCTTGGTTATGGAGCCTGATGGCCACCAACAGAAAGGACTGACCCAGACGGTTTGTAGTGGGCCGAGGGGGGATCAGTCTCTGGCTGAATGTACTCCTCATCTGGACCAGTTGGTCATAGAGGGGGTGGGAGGGGTTCTTCAGAATAGACTCCAGCTTCCTCCTGGTCCTCCCCTCTGCCACCACCTCCAGACTGTCCAGCTCACATCCAACCACAGACCCAGCCCTCCTCACCAGTTTGTTCAGTTTGGTGGCATCTCTGGTGCTGATGCCCCCCCTCCCCAACATACCACGGCAAAGAACAGAAAGCTGCTACTACAGACTAGTAAAACATCTGGAGTAGCCTGTTGTACACGTTGAAGGTCCTCAGCCTTCTCAGGAAGAATAGTTTGCTCTGTCCCTTCCTGTAGAGGCCTCGGAGTTGTTGGACCAGTCCAGTTTATCGTTTAGGTGAACTCCCAAGAACTTGTAGTTGTCCACCACCTCCACCTCCTCCCCACGGATGGTGATGGGAGTTGGGGAGCTCTTCCTCCTCCTCCGGAAATCCACCACCTGCTCTTTGGTCTCTTAAGCTCTTTGGACCAATATTGAGCTGTAGGTGGTTGATGTTGCACCACCTCACGAAGTTCTCCACCAGGGTCCTGTAATCCTCCTCGTTGTCATCTGTGATGCAGCCGACGATGGAGGAGTCATCGGAGAACTCCTGCAGGAGGCATGTTGGGAGTTGAAGCAGAAGTCGGAGGTGTAGATGCTTAACAGGAACGGTGACAGCACAGTTCCCTGGGGAGCACCGGTGTTGCTCACCAGCACATCAGACAGGCTGCCCTGCAGTCTGACATACTGTGGTCTGCTGGTGAGGTAGTCCCTAATCCAGTCCACAAGGTCCTGGTCTACCTGCATAGCTGAGAGCTTCTCAGCTAGCCGGTGCGGTTGGACTGTATTGAATGCACTGGAGAAGTGGAAGAACATGATTCTCACTGAGCTCTGCGGCTTCTCCAGGTGCATGTAGGCTCTGTGGAGCATGTAGATGATGCCGTCGTCAACGCCAATGTTTGCCTGGTATGCAAACTGTAGGGGGTCCAGGGAGTCGCTCACCAGGGGCCTGAGGTGCTGCAGGACCAGTCTCTCCAGGATCTTCATGATGAGTGACTGGCCTGTAGTCCTTGAGGGTGCTAGGGAGTCCTTTCTTGGGCACTGGGACAAAGCTCCTACCATTATTATTATTGGTCTGTTTAATCTTTTATTATTATTAGTCTGTTTAATTTTTTATTTGTATTAGGGAAGTTTAGCTTTAAACAGTGATATTTTGTTTGTTGTGCTGGTCATGGCTCAACTATGAAGATGAAACCAAACTGCCAATGGACATAGTCCTGCAGAGCGACTGATGGGAAGGAAACTACGCACTACACTGCCTGTCCTTCTATCATGCCTTGATCCAGGATGGACAAATGTCACAAAACTGGGGAGAGAGGATAAATGGAGAGAGAGAAGCAATGGAGACATTTCAACAGCTGACACAGCACTCATGATCTAACAAGACTGAATTCAGGAAATAGTGTTTGTGAGGAAAAGGGACAGTAACAGCGCCGGGTGCAGTGCCATGTTCATACGAGACTCCCAAAGGAATCCTGCATCGCAACTGCAGCCATCTTGTCACCTTACCAGCAATTTGTCATGAACCTGTGAACCAACAGAATCCTGTCTTGCCAGATGACATGATACAGGTCCAGAATCCAGCTCAACAAGCTTCTACATCTCCACAGAGCCAAACTACAGAGAACTGTTGTCCTACCAGAGACAGAAACTGTTAGGAATGTTAGGTCTTAGTCTGTTTTTGTGTTCCCTGTTTTCATGTTGCATGTGCATGCTTTTAGTTTGACACTTCCTGTTTTATTTTGTAGTTCTAACATTCCCTCTCGTTTCAGATCACCTCACTTCCTGCCCTGCATGCTTCCTGCCTTCACGTTAGAACACATCCTCCTGACCTACTTTCCACTCCATTCACTGGCGTCCTATCGTGATTCCCCCGCCCTGATTGTGTCCACCTGTGAATAGTTAATCACTCCCTCACTAGTATTTAATGTGTGCTCCCGAGCCCTTCTGTGCCAGATCGTCTTGTTCCCCCGTGTCAGGAGTTCCAGCGTTTTTCTTGTGAGAGTTAGATTACCCGTGCCTTCGATTTCCTGCCTGTCTATTGACCAAGCCCTTAGCGTGCCGATTTTGATGTGTTTGCCCTTTGTCTTGACTACTGTGTACCGAACCATCGCCTGTATTAAAGACACCGTTTCTTGCCTGATACCTGTTTTCTCGTGTTTGCATTTGAGTCCTCTGAAGCCTGTGATCACGAACCGTAACAGAAACCTCCCAGGGTACCTTCAGGATTTAGGAATTAGATAAAAGGTACTCCTGAGCGTCTCAATGAGCAGCTTGGGGCAGAATAATCTTGTCATTCAGGTGAAGGACTGGTTTGTCCACCCCATAGCTAGAAGCTAAATTATAATACTGTCAAAAGTGGTAAATTTGAATATATATCTGAGTATCTGAATATTTTGATAGCTGGATGGTCTGTAGCCAAAAGTATGCAGGAGTAGTGAAAGTCCAAAAACATATGCAAGAAATAGATGTTCATATTGTTTAATAAAGATTCAACAAACAATACTGTGAATTCTGAATCAGCATTCACACTAATAAATTGCAAAGTACTGCTGAAAATGCAGAAATGTGAATGAATTGCTTAAACATGTTAAAGATCAAATGGCACTGGAGTTGGAAGCTCAACTGCATCATCTAAAGAAGCAAAGAGCTGAAATACATTGGTAGGGAAGCTGGAAGTGAAACTATAATACTGTCAAAACCATTTTAACATTGCTAAATACAGAGAGAGAGAGAGAGAGAGAGAGAGAGACAGACAGACAGACAGACAGACAGACAGAGACAACAAGTCATTCGACATGAAGCAGTACTTGGGCGGAATTACGGTATTTTCTGGACCATAAGCGAAACAAAATGGTCAAATAAGTCAAACTTGATTCTATTAATTCAACAATAATAATAATAATAATAATAAATAATAATCCGGTGCGCCTTATAGTGCAAAAAATACGATAATTTAACAACTCAATAACTTCAAGAACTCTCAACATTTTTCAGTTGAAACACACGAAATACAAAACAATACACTTACTTTAACTTTTTTTCAGTTCATTCCTCGTCCACAGACCCATCAAATCCTTCATCATCAGTGTCTGAGTTAAACAGTTGGGCGACTTTGGCATCGAGCAGCCCGAATCCGTCTGGTTGCTGTTACTTAGCTGTTCAGTGATGATTCCTGCCTTCCTGATCCATTGGCAGGTAGTGGAGGATAGTGATGGGAATTCCGGCTCTTTTCAGAGAACCGGCTCTTTCGGCTCCCAAATGGCTCTTCAGGTTATTTTGTTGCTTTAATTAATTTATTATCAACAACAATATAAAATTATGCACAAAATGAATTACTAAAGTAATTGTTATGTTAGCTGCATTGTCGGTAAAACACAGCACTCTTTGGCCACTTTGAGCAGCTCTTCTGCTCAGTTCTCAGAAGTGTGTTTGTCGCTGAACTCAAACCATCCTGGAGACAGACCACCATTTTTTAATTTTCAATAAAGTGACAATAAAGGATGCAGCTGTGGCTTTTTTTAACCCTCTCTTGCAGTGGATGCACGTTCTCTGTCATATAGGCCTGGGATGATTTTTGTTTTCCTGCTTGGAATTGCAGACATAGGATTCAGTGCAGTAATAAACGCCGGGCCAGATCAACTGGCCCGGCGTTGCCTCCCTGTCTTGGTGAATGTGTGTTGGCCTTCTGTCATCCAACGCTCTGACTGATTCATAGAAACATGTCTGCGACCAGCACAAGCTGTCCAACGTTTTTATGAAGGAATGATGTATGAGGAATGAAAATTGTGAGCGTAGGAGCAATTTGTTTGGAAAATTTTCAGAAGGTTTTGAAGCTCGTCTCCACTCTAGCTGTGATGTCACAGTAGTATTTCAAAGTAGAGCAAGTTTAAGGGGGTTTGAAGATTTTCTCCATTGAGTTACATTCTAAAAACATGAAAAAACCTTAATATTTGAAAAAGTATAAATAGTTGAATCAAGATTAGCCATAGCACTAATGTCCTTAATAAGCTGAATATTTTGATAGTTGAACGGTCTCTGTAGCTGGAAGTATGTAGGAGTAGTTAAAGTCCAAAAAATGTATGGAAGATAGTTGAATTTGACGTTGATTAGAGTCAAAAAACAATACTGCGAATGCTGATGAACAGTATTCACACTAACAAGATGCCATTGAAAGCCAAGGAGGTGGAGAGAGGAGTGTGCTCTTTGAGAAGTGAAATTTGTTTTAATAAACATTTTCAACAACATAAAGTAAAGTACGTAGCAAAGAAAATGCCCTCAGTGGAGGCAGCTGGAGATAACAGGAGGAGGCAAAGTCAGGTGACCTGTCGACATGGATTGTTTTCCAAAGAATGCGGCCAAACTGGACAGACTGCATTCACACCTGGGTGAGATCGTAATGAATGTGAGCCAGACCACCTCCATATATGAGCTGTTATAACTGACGCCCCTGCAGTGCAATATTATGTAACATCATTGCTGAGTTGTATATCTACTGTCTGAATGTGGTTTGTCAGACTTTCAACACCCATTAAATCAAATCTTATTATCCTCTTGCCTGATTGAGAGAACGATGAGCTGGTGGTTTTGAGACTTCCTGAATGTGTTGTTGTCATGCCCGTCTGATCATAGGTCATGTTTTATTTTGTCTGTTTGCTTTTTTTATTTTGAAATCATTCCTCTGGTTTCAGATCACTGCACTTCCTCCACATCCACTGACCTACTTTCATTCTCCTTCACCTGTGTCTGATCGTCTGCCCCGCCCACCTGGGTCCACCTGTGCGTCGTTACTCCCCCTCTGGTATTTAATGTGTCTCCCCTCATTTAAACTTTAAACCTCTCCGTTCTGTGCCAGTTCGTTTTTGATCCTCCGGTGATAGCGTCCCAGCCTTTTGCCCTCGCGTTAGCTCCTAGTGTGTATGATTCTCTGCTTGTGTTTGGACCCTGCCTTGCCTGCCGTTTTGGACTTGTTTGCCTGTGTGACTGACAACCTGTGTACTGAACTGTTTTGGATAAGTAGTGCTATTGAGTCCAGTCCATCTCTGCACTCAGACATAATAGTTGTAGTTTCAATTCAATAGATGATATGACATAACCTACTGCAAACAGTTCTTTATCAAACCCTATGTGTGAGTTAAAGTAGTTTTCCAAAACCAGGGAGACTATTAAAAAAAAAAAAAAAAAATCTCAAATGGCATTCCTTGGATACACTTATTTTTTTCTTGTTTACAGAATATCAAATGCAAATTGATGTGATGTGCTGGAGCCCTGTATTGGCTATTTGATTTGTGATATACATACGGGTACATATGTTAAATTTGACCTCTGCATTTAACCAGTCCTTGGAAACATTGGGCTGCTGTTTAGCATCAGCGTTTCAGTGTTTCATTCAAGGACACTGGGGATTGAACCACCTTGGTTAAAGGACGACTCACTCTACCCAGTGAGCTACAGCTGCTCCACAACGTATAAACATACAATAATGTACAGCAGTAGGTGATTATGTCCCTGAATTACAGACCCTCACCTTCTTTAAGAATAAATGATGTGTTTTGTCACTATAATCATCATCTTGCCTATCACATTGATATCTCCTCTTCTCAATCAGCACAACGTACAGCATTTCTCAATTCAGGGATGCTGGATCTACAGCTGGCCTTTCAAAATCAACACACAATATGTCTTTGAGTTGCAACATGAGCCCCATTTTTTTAGCCTGTAATTTGACAAATTGGCTATTGAAAGTAGAACTATTTAGTAGCATTTCCCACTTGCAGCATACCTGCGGATGTACAGAAAACTATAACTGCTGTTGTGAGATAGTTGTGGCTTAAATGTGTTTTTGTAAAAGTAAAGTAAAAAGTAAAATTCAATGCATATTGCACATTTCTTCAGGGGTAAAGTGCATAACTGAATGGCTCAACGTTGGTGTCATGTTTGGCCTTTGGTAGCTTGTAACTATGGCATCCATTTTTATGTATCATTAATATGTGTGTTTTTTCTGTTTCCAAATATGTACAGTATATTTCTGGTTGTGTCATAGGTTAGCCAAAAGAACATTTGATTGTGTTACAAGGGCAACCGTTGCTCTTTTACTCCCTTTTCACCTCACTATATGTGGTGCAAACAGAAAGAAAACACCGCCACCTCTTCATTACCGCTGATTGTGTGCACGAATAGTCTCAGCTGTGAGACTGCTACCGTTCCGTCCTAATGCCACTTGTTGTTGTTGCTTTCTGAGTGGGGAAGCTGTCTCTTCATAAGCACTGATGTTTGCAGAGCTCCCAATGGTTCCTATAAATTAAAAGAGAGAAAGAACGGTGAGAGAAAAGATAAAAGGGGTTTTGGGGGCAGGGATGTGACAGCTGCATTTTAAAGTACATAAGCAGACCTGAACTTCCCATTCAGGTCTGCTTATGTACTTTAAACGATGGAAATGGAAAATGGAAATTGAATTTCCCCTCGTGGGACTAATAAAGGACTATCTTCTCTTCTTCTTCTTCTTCTAAATGAGACGCGTATAAAGAGTAGTCTTTGTTCCCGAAGTTAGTTATAAAATTTATTTTGTCTGATCTGAAATTGGAGGATGAACAAAAGTTTATTTTGCAACATTAATAGTCAATCTGAACAAGGCTTGGTTTATTCTTTTGTGGCATACTTGAATGGATCACACACAGCAGGTGCTGCAGTAATTTGGATGAAAAGTTTACACGAATGCGTTGCGAATGTGGAGGCACTTTATTAGAGAGCCGTCATTAGAGCCGTCATTTTGGTTGGTCCCTCCACAAATGAAATTGTAAACTACATCCAAACTTAACAAGCAAGACCCAGTTTCAAAATGTATCAGATACTCCAGTGACTTTAAATGTTCATTTACAATATGTAATAGTGTACATTTACACACTTTTAAGTACTTAAACAGTGTCATTTAAAGTTTTTTCATTCATTTTGACAAATCAGTGGGTGTCCACCTGCAATGAATCGTCTTGCAAGTCTGAATAAAAGAAATAAAATACCAATAGGTTCATAACTCTGTACATGTTTAAAAGCAAAGCAAAGTCAAATTGTAACTTGTTGTGGTGGCCATACCATCATTTCTTAGAAATGTCTTCATCCAGCTAATTATGTGATTTGCGTGGCCAGGGCAGTCCCGACCAATTTTACTGTCTTTCAGAGGCTCTAGCAGGCTCAGTTTTAGGGCTAGAGTGAAGCTACAAATATCATATGAAACTAGAACAAAGGAGGAAGGAATACATTGGTACCATATGATGACAACCATGTCCTTCATGCTCATAAGTCAGGAAGCAGGATACATAATGCTGCAAAGTTGGGCTAAATTTAGGAAGGATAAACTAGCATGGCCATTTTTAAAGGGATCTCTTGACCTCTGACCTCACAATATGTGGATGAAAATGGGCTCTATGGGTACTTACGAGTCTCCCCTTTACAGACATGCCCACTTTATGATAATCAGTCAGACAAACAGTCAGTTTGGGGCAAAAACCATACTTTTTTTCATGCAGTATAAATAATTAGTTTTGCCTATTCTAAAAATTGTGTATTTGATCCTTTCTGCATACTGGGGTCCCGATACTGTCTTGGAATCACATAAATTGGGTCTCACTGTAAAGCTGAGACTCTTGTGGATCCACTGAGCCCAACTGTATTTGTTTGATGATATTAATCCCCATAGTAATCGTTTCTTTGTAGCAAGACCATTTTTTTTAAACTTGACCTCACTCTATAAACTGCCTCATGATACTTTACAGCCACAAACTAGAGGCCGAGGACATTCAGAGGATGGACGGCTTTTCTAGGTAGATTCACAATAAGGGAATTTCTGAGCAGTTTCCAGAACAGAAGTGATTGTCAATCCAATCCAATCGCCTAAAAATGCAATTCCTGCAGAAATCTCTTAATTGTCAAAAGTTTTTGCTACCAAATCACAGCATGGCTTTTTCCATGGTGTTCCTCAAGGTCTTGGGGCCTGTAGCCATTGTTTTTTATGTAAGCCCACATACAGGTAGTGCCATGATGTGCAGTATCAAGTAGATTCAAGTCACTTTGATTTATATATCCGAAAAACAGAACTTTGCCTCAACGATCTTTGCAAACTGTGCAGCATTAAAACACCTGCTAAGCCCTTAATTCAGGTAAGACTCCAAAACAAAAACAAAATATTCATAACTCTTATTTCAGGCTTTCAATCCTGTCTGTCTCCTTTCAAAACAATGGTCAGGTGATCATATGGGTGTTGAAGTCTTGCTTGCTGTTAATTGCCATTAAAAGATCCCTTACAGTAATGTAAATTATGGGGGACAAAATCCACTCACCTCATTCTGTAAACAAATACATTCCAGGATTCCAAGTTAATCTCAGTGAAATCAAGTGAGTTTTTCTCCAAAGTTACTTTCATTTTTATTATAAAATCTTCTCTTTGTACTATCCCTTCACAACAGCCCAGCAAGCAAATAGTCTGGGAAACTATAAAGAGCTACCTTACCGGCACATAATGTATTTTAGACACAAAATGGTGTTAGAGAGCCAGATTGACATTTAGAGACAGAAACTCAAGCAGACTGAGCAGATGGCACAATGAACAGCTACTTGAGTGGAATCTTCTGGAATCACAATCTGACGCAGTGTCAGCTGCCTCCTTGGCCCCCAGCTAACACAGTGTAAATTAGCCTAAAGACCAGACCAGTGTGACCTAAAAGCAAGATAAATGTCCCAAAAGGTGATCTTACCCCAACACATAACAAAACATTAGTAACTATTTTTACATTACTCATACATTCTACATGTATCACAAGGCATTTATTTAATTTAGTAATATATAAAATCCAGAAACCATACAACAGATGTGCAGTTGGCTGTGTTAGAACTGTACAAGGGTAGTCTGCACAGACCCTCATGGACAATTTGACCTTGTGTTTATGTCGCCAGCAAATCCACTGATTTGCTGGCTCTCAACAGGAGCAGAAGATTAATATTGAAAATGATTTGTGATTTACACATGGATGGACACATTTTAACAGTCTGGATGTTTTTTTTTCTCATTTTCAATTAGGAAGTAATATAAGGATTTTTGTAATTTGCTTCTATTATGAAAAAAATAATGAAAATAATTCCGTGGGGGATTTCCTCACTCGGCAGCTGTGCATGCTTTGAGTCGACTTTAGTTATCTCATACTTTCCCCCTTGGCAGAGCACAACAGTAAGATTTAGTCAGAATTTTTAGGTAAGCTTGTCAGAATAAAAGCTTGTCCCAAGTTGTTGAGCATGTGGGCAGAATGTAAGTGAAATCACAGGGCTATGGCATCATGGGCAAATCATACCAATGTACCACTATCAAACTAGAGGGCAAGATGTTTTCAGTTTTGTCGCGTGTTGAATTTTGACATTGATTTCACGTGTTCATCTGTCATCTTATTCTATGTAAACCTGCTTCCCTGAGTGGCTTCTGGACTGATCCCAATACCAGAAGCCTGCTAATAGGTCCCATATTGCAAATGTCATGATGAGTGTGCAATTCCTTAGCGTCTTGAGAATTAATACAGCCAGATTTCTAACATTTGAGCCAGATCAGTCACGTGCACATCGCGTGGCAGCTGTGTTACCTCACAGCTGGATGGTTCATGCCTCCGTTGTTCACACCAGCAGCATGTCACCTGCGTTTCTGCAGTATTTCTGCTGCTGCTCTTTCTGCAGAGTTTAAAAATAAATCTCTACTTTTTCATAACTGTGACATTATACACATTATTATCACCTTCACTGTCGGTGACACATTCTACAGATGCCTAGACTGAAGAAACTGTCTGAAGAAAAAGTCACAGGCATGAAAAAAGTAAAGATTTATTTTTTAATCAACACTTCCTGCTTTCATTTCACAATAAAACACCTTAAGCATTTTTTTTTCTTTCTGTGGACTCCTGCACTCCTTCATTTGTTAACACAAGGTTTTTATTCTTAATTATGTGCAGGACAGTGTTGTAGGACATGCATTGACTTGCAGGGCTCTGTGGACCAGGGTTTTAATAGTGGATTACTACTAGAAGAGAATAGAATAAAATAGACTTTTATTAATCCCACAGTGGGGAAATTTGGTTGTTACAGCAGCACATTTACACAAAAAAAACACTAAGTGTACATAAAGATATACGAAAAATACAGACAAATATACAGGAATATAAACAAATATACAGGAATAACATACCTATACAAAAGATAAGATAAAATAAGATGAACCTTTATTAATCCCCGGAGGGAAATTCTGGAAAAAGGTAGGTGGCATGTTCGAATAATCAGTGAAGAAAATGTGAAACAATGTGGACACTACTGTGGAGAAGTTGCAGCAGAAGCCTCGATAGTAACCTGCCATGCCTAGGAAGCCGCGCAGAGCTCTCCTCGTGGAAGGCATGGGGAACGCTGCTATGGCAGAAACCTTAGCTTCCACCGGTCGCACTTGACCCTGACCTACCTGTCTCCCCAAGTAGGTGACTGTGGCTTTTCCGAACTCACATTTAGCCAGATATATTGTGAGGGACGCGTTGGCGAGGCGCGTGAAAACTTGCTCCAAGATCTGGATGTGCTCCTCCCACGTTTTAGAAAACACAATCAGTTCATCTGAATAGGCATTACAACCTGACACTTCAACTAAAACAGAATTTTACAAGACGCTGAAACGTGGCTGGAGCATTACACAGGCCAAAAGCCATCACTGTGTACTGCAGAAAATAGTCAGGCATCACAAAAGCAGAAATCAAAGACGCACGCTCAGTTAATGGAGCCTTTGAGCAAATCCAGTTTGCTCACAAATTTGGCTGTACCAAGATTAACTACGCAATCCTCCATCCTTGGTAAAGGATAGGAGTCGGGGACAGTAACGGAATTGACTTTACGGAAATCAGTAATGAAGCGGGGTGAACCGTCTTTTAGTTTCCAGCAGACACAGGGAACTCCGTGGGCTGGAGCTGTGTATGGCTAAACCGTGTTCTAGGAGGTATTCAGCCTCCTTTTTCATTAACGCCCGCTTTGCGGGGTTTACACGGTAGGTGTGTTGTTTAATAGGTCAAGCATCATTTACCTCAGTGTCATGCTGCATGACAGTGGTACGGGACGGAACATCTCCAAAAAGACAGGCGTAACGGGCTGTTAAGGTGGTTATGTCCGACTGTTGCCTCGGTTACAAATGAGATAACTGACCTGGCAACACATTTAACATTTCAGAATTTGGCAACCTGGGACTCTGATGTGAGGCGGAGCGCACCGTCACATCATCTGGCTGGTCCAAGGACTCAGGTGAGTCACAGGCGCCAGCACTGGCTCGGATGTTTTCGGGTCATTTTCGGGACTCTCTCTGGAGTGGTATCGCTTTAACATATTGATGTGACACATGCAGGTTTTGCGTTTCCTCTCGGGGGTACAAATGACATAATCTGTCACCGAGACACTCGCAGATCTCATATGGTCCGGAGAACTTGGCCGAGAGCGCGGAGCCGGGGATTGGCAGTAACGCTAGCGCTTTGTCACCGACCCGAAACTGTCGGGGAACCGCGGAGCGGTCAAAACGACGCTTCCTCGCCGTTTGTGAGGCTGACAGAGATGCTTTTGCAAAGGAGTGGGCATGGTGCAAACGTTTACGAAAGTTACTGACATAATCTAACACATTACTCGGAGGAGAAGATGCAGATGAGAGAAACTTCTCCTGCAAAGACTTTAAAGGACCGCAGGGCGTGTGTCCGAAGACAAGCGCTGCAGGACTGAAGCCGAGGGACTCTTGCACAGCTTCACGGGCTGCAAACGCAACAAAGGGAATTCCTTCATCCCAACTTTTAGCAGTTTCAATGCAATACTTTAATGTCTGATGCCAGCGTTCTAACGCGCCCTGAGATTCAGGGTGATAAGGACTAGACACGGCATGCTTCACATTTAAGAAAGAAAGAAAGAAAGAAAGATATTCCTTTATTAGTCCCACAGTGGGGAAATTCAGTTTTACACTCTGTTGTTCACACAGTACAGTTCACACAGTACATATACATGTCAATGGAGAGATGTCAGAGTGATGGGGCTGCTCCTGACAAGCGCCCAGAGGAGTTGGGGGTTTGGTGCCTCCTTGCTCAGGGGCACCTCGGCAGTGCCCAAGAGGTAAACTGGCACCTCTCCAGCAACCAGTTGGTCTTGGTCCATGGGGGATTTGAACCCGGGTCCTCCACATCCTAACCCAAGTCCTTACGGACTGAGCTACTGCCGCCCCCACTGAGCTACTGCCGCCCCCACTGAGCTACTGCCGCCCCCACTGAGCTACTGCCGCCCCCTAAGAGATGGATAAGATGGATAGTACCTGTTTGAACAATTTAGACTTAGAATTGGTGCCTTGGTCTGTTTGGATTACCCAAGGATGTCCGAAAGTAGAACCAGGTCAGAGCTTTAACAACAGAACGGGCCGTGATATTAAGCAAAGGGATGGCCTCAGGAAAATGAGTGGCAGCACACATTACAGTGAGTAAAAACTGGTTTCCACTCTTTGTTCTGGGTAATGGGCCAACACAATCTAATATTATGCGCTCAAAGGGTTCTCCTATGGCTGGTATCGGGTGAAGCGGAGCGGGAGGAATAGTCTGGTTAGGTTTACCAGCAATTTGGCAGATGTGGCAGCAGCGACAGTGCTTCGCTACATCAGATTTTAACCCGGACCAAAAGAAATGTTTTAAGATGAGCTGGTAGGTTTTTGTAACCCCTAAGTGTCCAGACCACTGGCTTTCATGTGCTACCGCTATAACATGGGACCGATACACAGAAGGCACAACAATCTGAAACACATCACTCCACTCAGACTCAGAGGGAGAAGAAATAAGCCACCTTCTCACCCCTTGCTTTGTCTGCACTCACCACACTGGAGAAGCATTTTTGTAGTGTCGGGTCCGCTCTTTGCGCTGCAGACAGGCGATCACGCGACACCGGGAGCAACGAGCCGTTTGGAGGGGTGGCTGCGGGGATGACAGGATGCACCTGCTCAGCGGAACCTGAGCACGGAGACTCGGAAGCACACTCTGCTTTGTTCCTCGGGCTCCACCTCTCCTGAGAAGGCAGGCAGCAAAATACTTTCAGGGAGACACATCATTACTTTTGCGAGATTGAGCACAAGTGATTACACAGGAGGGAAATACATCAGTAGTTGGCTGAATGCTTTCTGTTGGGGTGTACTGAGGGCTGTCCAGTACTTCCAGTGCAGGGGTAACTTTTCCGCCGGCTATGTCGTTACCCATTAAAGATGTAATGCCTCTAACGGGTAGCGCAGGGCAGATAGCGACAGAAAAGAAACCAGTTATCAGTTTACTCTGAACGTGGATGCGATGCACAGGACGAGGAACATAACCCATCTCAACACCACGCAAAACTGTACCATAACCACAGGCCGACTGCTCAGAGAAGGGCAACACGTTAGCAAGGATCCCACAGAATACGCACGGCGGGCTGATCATCCGGCTCACCTGTCAGTGAAACCAAGCCGTCCGAGATGAAAGGTTTAAAACAGGAGTCGGGTGTTTCACTGGCAGGGTCAACACTTAATGTGTCTCAGCTCTAATTAAACCTACACCTTTTGGCTGTGACGTGTTTGAAATCTGCCGTTTGTTCTTCAGGGTTAAACAGCTGGCGATGAGGTGTCCAGGTTTATGACAATAAAAACACTCCTATTCTCTTTCTTGAGACTAACAGAGGGGGGACGGTTTTGACCAGCGGGCAGCGGACGAGTTTTTTCATCATGACCGGATGAGAAAACTGTCCGATGAGTTAAAACAAACTCATCAGCCAACACAGCAGCTGAGGAAAGTTCTGACACTCTCTGCTCATTAACATACACAACAATCCAATCCGGTAGGCACTTTTTAAAGTCCTCCAACAAAATTAACTCTCTGAGAGAATCAAAATCACTGATCTGTACATCATTACACCATTTATCAAAAGAGTTCCCTTTTCCCTGGCGAACTCCACATATGACTGAGACAGGCTTTGTTTATGATTTCTATATTTTTGCCTGTAAGCTTCAGGGACCAACTCGTAAGCTCGGAGAACGGCAGCTTTTATACAATCATATTTTAGACTGTCCTCAACAGGAAGCGCAGCTATAACTTCTTGAGCTTTCCCGTGCAGTTTACACTGAAGCAAAAGAGCCCAAACCTCATGTGGCCACTGCAAAGCATTGGCAAGACGCTCAAACCCACCAAAATATGAATCCACTTCAGTCTCGTGAAAGGTAGGCACCAAAACAACATTCTTACCCACGTCAAAAGCACCTGCTGGGGAAGTGGTAGAAGAAGGAGACTGAGTCTCAGCACCAGCAAGCACAATGGGCACCTGAGTCAGCCTCAGAGACTCCAGCTCCAGTTCACACAACCGCACAGCCTTATTTGCCTCAATCTCCATCCGTTTTACTTCAATCTGAAACTGCAGCTCAGCTTGTCTAGCTTTTTCTTTCTCCTGGGACTCCAGTTCAAGGCGTGCTAGACGGACCTTTAACCGGGCCTCCTCTTTGGACCTAGCACTGCTGAGGGTAGGGGAGACAGGGTTATATCGGGGTAGAGTGGCTGGCGGTGGCTCCTGAGGATCCCTCACGATCAGGAGAAGCACTCTTTAGTGGTAGACTCCCAGCCTCTCCACCCAGAGTGTCATCCTCCACCACAGCTGATCCAGACGACACATGTGCTTCGACAAGCCCAACCTCCACCAATTTGCCTACCGCCAGAGCCTTAAGCTCCTTTTTTACAATTTGTCTGGGAAACAAGAGACTGAAATGATGCACAATTTTAACTAAATCGTCTTTACAACAACGGTCGACCACACTGAGCGACGGGAGAGCTAAGAACTGTCAAGATCAAACTGCGACATCTTTAACAGCTGCACCAGAGTTCAGTTAACCAGTATATCAAAATCTATGCTACAATACTTAGCAAAAAATTTAGCTCCGGGAATCCTTTAATGGATTTAAATAAATTTCCGGACGAGCCCCCACTTATGTTACAACCCAGCTCATTTTAAAAGGGAAGCAACACAATAAACCCAGATATAAAAGTTAGGTAAGTTTTATTAGTAACAAAAACAGGAACAGCACAGCACCCCTTCCCCTAACGTGTCTAACAGGGAGTCTAAACAAATGTGCATGTATTTAGCAAGCCAACAATCAGTAACTCAACTCTGTCCCTGGCCACACTTCCGGGTTGAACCATCAATATAATTGGAAACTACAACAATCAAACAATCAACAATCTGAGCCACTCCGTGGCTAAACAAACCCACTGGTTTGTTTTACAAAGTCAAAGTTTCAACCAACCGAGAGGCAAACTGTCACCAACAGACAGCCGCCACGACTGACGGGCTTGACAAAGCTCTTAAAGAGCAGACTCCAGATGGCGTGGCAAGATTGGCTGAATAGGGAGGTACCGCACCAATCAGAAGAGCCAGGCGGGTCTAGAAGGCGGGACGACACGCGAAGGATGCCACACCAATCATGGCAGAGGAGGGCGGAGCATAGGGGCAGGCAGGCAGGCAGCTCAGCAGAGAGGGAAAATCAAGGTGACGGCTGACACAAATATTACATTAAGAGTGGCGGCCATAACAAGCTCCATCCTCATCTGGCACAGATGATGATCAAGTGTCAGGTGAGTTGACGATCAATTCCACGGCCTCCACTGCCATTTTGCCGGTCTTTATAACCTCACACAGTATAAGTAGTACCTAAAAAAACTTAAACAGTAAAGTAACAGTAACAGTAAATGGAGGCTATTTAGGCTAACATTGGTTGCCTTAAACCACTGATAGTATGACATGCAGCACTGAAAAGTTGTGGGAGTTCCCTGGATCAAATTTGATTTAAAAAAAATCATCTTTGACTCCAGACACCCCACAATACCCCCTCCCCCAACAATAATCATACGTATTGCCAATCCCTCTAGCACCCCTCCCCAGCCAATACAAACGGTGTGTGCAACTTGCTTAACATTACACAATTTTAAGGTTAAAAAAATCAAAAAGCCGAAAACAAGCCAGCATTGCAGATGCTTTCTTCAAAAAAACAAGCCAAGACATTATAGGACTACATATCTTTTGTGATTTCATCCTTCTTGCGAGAGCACTCCTTTCCCATTGCAATGGTAAAAATAATAATAGTAATAATAATAATAATAATAATAATAATAATAATAATAATGTTGATCTGGGAAAATGCTGGGTGGGTAGTGAGGTTGTTTCCTTAGCTTGGCAAGTTGGCCCAGACCGGCATCCTCGCTATTGCTTTCTGCTTTTCATCTGCCTGTGATGCCTGCTGGGACCGACGACAATCCACGGAGAGCCCGGTGTCCTCCGGTAGGTTGCACGACTGAATAAATTCACTTCTAACAGCCTGGTTTTACTGTAATCCTATGATCAGAAGATCTTGATGGCTGTAGATGGGATTCACATGACTAAATGTAACATTCATGAACAGATATAAGAACAAAAACACATAAAAAGCACTGAAAAGGAGGGTGTTGAGCCGCTGCGTCTAAGCACGCCACCATCTTGACTAGCTCATACTGATACGGTCAGTCCTGAACACTTAGAACAAAGTGTATAACACAAAAGTAGACTCATTACTAGAGATGTGATGGAGCACTGCAGAAATTTGTGGAGGGTACAACACATCAAAAAGGAGAACACAACACTGAAACACAGGGTTTTCTCCTGAATAGTTCAGACATCGCTCTAATGGTTCACTTTTATTGACACTTCAGACTGGAGTGGTGGGCTCTTCAGGATGTATGCCGTAAGGCTTTTCAAACATTCATTTCAGAGAGAATGTGAGAGAGGAGTGGAGAGAGAGAGGAAGGGTAACTGACAGAGGTTACAAGGTGGTAAAAACATACAGTGAGAGAGTCTGAGTGATTGAGAAGAGGAACAAAGACAGGCTCAATTTACTCATGTTCAAATGAGAAATTAAGTGAGATGTGTTCTGACAATTACGTAGCCTATAAGTGATGGAAGTGAGCTCATTAGCCAAAGGGCTGTTTTCCACAGCAGGCCTCTCCAAACTCTATTTCAGTGGTCTTGAATAAAGACCATGCATGCAGCTCAGCCAATGAGAGTCCACTTGAGAGTACGGTTTTATAATGGCCCCTATTTGGACTCATTACAGCCAGTACCTTTTAATGCATGGTGTTACGCTTAAGTAAAAGTAGGAGCCAAGCTTTGTTGCACAGGAGTGACTGCATTGTGTGTCTACTGTATTGTACTGCCAGGAACAAAAAAAGTGGTCTAGTAACATCAGTGTATCACAGAAAATGGATTTTGAATGCAGTGGGTCATGATGGCTAATAGAAGGCCGATGTTTAGTGGGATTTCTATAATATCATTTCCTTTTAAAATCAATCTGCTCTCCAACAAATTACATTTGTATGCTCCTAAATTGTCCCAGTTACATAGTGGTGGCAAATGCAGACTTTTGTGAAACAGTGACGCTGTATATTGAGGTACCACAGCAGAGTTGCAGGGATGTAGTCAGGGTGGATGGGGGCATACAAATACACTTCTCTGACACCACAGTTTGGAGTTCACATCCAGACTGCACTGCAGGCCCTTTCAGACACAACACAGCAACTGCACTCTAAAGCCCATTATTTCCACTGGCATGCACTGCGCTACAATGGCTTTTTACAGCACTTTGTGAGCTGAACAAGTAGCTCAAAACAACATTTGTTGTCTGGGTGGAAACAGAGTTGTAGGGTTTAGCCACGCTGTACAGTGACAGAAACAGGTTGAGATAATGAAAAAGAGAAAAAAAAGTGTGAACATTTTGTTTGCCAATTGGGAGAAACATGGAAGAATCGTGATCATGGGAGGAAACACTGTTAGCACTGTTTGCTGTTGATGGGCAATAGATGGGACAGTTGTTGTGAATGTTGCATTTCACACCTTTAAAGCTGTGAGCTGCATGTTGTTAATGAAACTAGTGTCAATATATAATTTGACAGCCTGTTTTCAGTGTGTCATAGCGAGGCTTTGTCACGGTGGCCGATGGCAGGGGGTTTCTGTAATTACAATGTACAGAATATGATTTTATAGTGCAAACATTTCTATAAGACTTGGATGCTCAGATGAAGGCTTCATTCAGTCATTATTTAATAATAGCAAGTTTTGTCTTTAACCTTTTTTGACATTGGTCCAATTTTATGGTCCAAAATTATGCAAAGTTCCATATTTTTCAGTCAAAATCCTTAAAAACATAAAATCTTGTAGTATTTTTTATTCACTGTAGAAATTCAAAATGTGTCTCTTCATCTTCCTCTGTATGTATAAAATGTATGAGCATCCTAAAACCTGAATGATACCTCACTATGTGCTACAATTAACACAGCAGTGTGTACGTATGTATTATGTATAGATAGCATTCATCTGACATAACAATCAGTTGATATAAAATAAGACAGAACTTTAATCATAATAAACGAAATTCTTATACCAGAGATTTCTCAAAAATTACAACAGAGTAATAAATATTTTTATAAGATGTAATATTAACACTGTGTAAAATAGAATACCAGTAAGAGTCAGATACATTGACTGTCCCCCCTCTTATTTTTTATACATATCTTAGTTAAAAAAAATCTTTTTCCAGACCCAATAATTACCCACATTGTGTATCCATCATTGCTGGCATATCAGCCGTATATAAGCCGGACTTCCTCATAGCGAACCGGCTTTCTAGTCGCCATGGCAACGGTAAACAGTGACCGTCACCTAGATGCGAGCCAGACGCCACATCTGGCTCGCGAGCCATAGGTTCCCGACCCCTGGTCTACACAAACTAATGTATATGGATCAAATCGCCTTTAAGTAGGTATTTACAAAGACTGAAGATGTACATGAAGCGAGACACTTTTGTTCAGAATAGCTAGATTTGTTACGTAAATAAATGGTTTTAAAAACCACCTGTTAACATGTGTGTTATATTCTGACCATAGGCACGTGCTGTTGCCAAATAACTGTGGCCAGATAACATTACTGTAGCTCATACATATCAGTTAAGACCAAACTGTGAGCTGTGGTGTCGCCTAGCCCTGCATCGTAAGATTACCCCTTTTCCTTGCGGGCCAAAATAAAAACTCCCTTTTCCCCTATTTAATATAATTAAAATTTTTTTTGGGGGGAGGGGCCCCGAAAACCCCCTTTCCGGGAGAACATCAACTCCATTAAATTATTACATGTAAATATTGACTCATGCATCTAATTATTTGTGCAGATTAAAGAAATTAAAGAAATAACAATACACATGGTCAGTTCAACATCATTAACTTGAGGATGTAAATATTTGAAACTGTATTGGTCAAAGTGGCAAAAGAGCACAGTCCACTCTTTTCACTTAAACTGGTTTATGATTTCCTTCATTTCTTTGTTACTGTAGTGCAGATAAGCTCAGTTCTCAGTATAATGCACTGACGCCAAAAGGTGATGATATTTCTCTACAGTTTAGGTGCCCTTTCTCTAGCTACAATCTAGCTAGAAGCTATAAATGAACTCTTGCCGCGTAGCTTATATTCCAGTCATTATCTGGGGGTTTTAATGCGGTGATTAGCATTAGCTTCAGTTTTATCAAAACTCTCTCTGGCAAAATATTGGCTGTGCTGGCTACCTGCTCCAAACACAATAAAAACACTTTTTTATTTTATAAAACAAAAGATAAAACACAAATCTTTTCCTGTGCTCCCTTTTCTTTTTACCAGAATTTAACATTACTTATTCAGATCTGTAAATTACTAAAATAAAATGACATACTTTTCCATACTGTGTAGGAACCCTGGACTAAATCACTTTTAGCAGCTGGTGAATTTGTCTTTAGCAAGTCTGAAAGTTACACCAAACCAACTAGCTAGCTAGCTTAGTTATGTTGCTGATTGTGAACAAGAAAGTGAATAAAATAACTAAATTAGCTACCTTGTTAAAAGGATAACCATATTAGGTGAAACAGTTTTTACTGTAACTACCAAATTTACAGATGGAAAGATTGATGGAGTTCGTGGTCATGGTGGCTGGTTGCATGTTGTGTTGGCGTTGGGGTGAGTAGAGTAGAGTAGAGGAGTTTGCTGATAGTGTGTGTTCTCTTTTTAAAACAAAACCAATTACATTTTTTATCAGAACTGTCCTATGTACCTTGTTTCTCAGTGTGTTAGTAATCCTACCTGAATCGGTTGTGCATTTGCAGTCTTGAACCCTACACAGGCTTGTTCGAGGTGAACTGCGCCTTGGACAAGTTGGACAGTTTCCAGCCGTTTCCAGCCGTTTCCAGCATCCTTCAAAGAATTTACAGGAAGTCAGGAAAAGTGGAATTCTGTTAGATACAATCTGTAGGCTGCAGACGATGTTCAGATTTATTTATATTTGCTTATATTTTTTATATTTGTATAGGTGAAAATGTGCACGTATCAGGCATTGTATTCTGTCCTTTACTACTTTATGCACACCTTGTAAAGCACATGTGCCTGATGTCAGAGCACGTCGGGATCAAGTTGGACACAAATCTAACCGGCATGCATTGCATGGTGATTGCCGATGATCGATTCGGTGCAGGCCTGACTCATCGAGAATGAGTCTATTGACTTGAATCACTCACTCAGGCTGCTTTCAAAAAGCCAAAATTATGTCCTAACGTGTTTTTCTAGCTACTTTTCTTTGACTTTAATGGAAAGCATCATGAAGTCAGGAAGGATGAGAAGTAAAATTCATAAGGAAAAGACAACTGTGGTGTTAAGAGAGTCCTTTTACGAGGCACCATAATTATAATGTGACAGCGGCGGATGTCAGCAGTGTGAGTCTGCTGTGGTGAAACTACAATGTTCTAAAGATGGACTACAAAAGGCGCCGCTTCCCCCTCATGAATAGTTAAATAGGTCTGGCAGACTCCTTCATCCTTCCTCCTCCTCAGTGTGTGAACAAGAGCTACAGCAGGTCCCTCAGCTGCTGGAACAATCAGCATCAACATATGAAAAAAGATTATCTTTCTTTAAACATGGACAACTGGTGCAGAAAATCCCTTTATTACCACAGTTAGAATCGAAATTAACAAAGGAATATATGTTAAATATTGAGTTAATTGTTGGCGGTATGGAGAAGTGGTAGAACCATATCAGTGTAGGCAGAACTTCTTTCAACCTTTCAGACATGCAATATTTATTTATGTTGATTATTTGTTAATTGACAGTTTGCTATATATTTACTGTTCATTTATTTGATATTGTTTTGTTTTTTTACTTAGGTATTTGTTAAAGGTTTGAATTAAATAATCAATTACAAATAAAGTGATTTTCCAAAATATTTGTTTGTATTTGTTTGCCTGTTTGTACAGTAGTTGGTTTAAGGCCAACTCATACTTTCTGCTTCAGAATGTCAGAGAGGATAGCAAGTACCAACTGTGCATGCTCCAGTTTCAATCCGATGTGTGCACTTCTAGCTGGTTTACCAAGAAGATGACAAAATGGATGTGTGCTTTGAAGAGAAGTTGTGTGAGGAGATCTGCTGTTTGTATAATTTATCTTTAAAGGAAACCAAAAACAGCCAAATGGCAATGTCAAGCAAATAATGTAACGACACCGCCACCAACTGGAGTATCGATCTAGAAATGTGCATGTGTGGAATGCCAGCACCATCACTTGTAGTAGGCTTAACACTAGTGACAGTCTGCAGCTGTCTGTGGATGCAGAATGCAGAAAGTATGTCTGAGGCTTTATTATCATTAATTCTCTCAAGTTATAAGCCAAGTTATACTATTAACCACTGTAAACAATGTTTTGTTACAGCTCATAAGAGGATATGCAAAACTGATTCCTATTATCACTTTAACTGTGGCCAAAGTTGTGAATCAGAATTGCGTTTGGTCTATAATGGTGAATTAATTGAATCAATGAGGACGTGGAAAGCTAGTGTTCACTGTTGTACATTGTGTCTATGGCCAGTGTTCCACTGTAACAGAGAAACCACCAGGATGAGGAACAGCACACATCTAATGCAAACTGATGTAATGCTTGGGCTGTCTGGTCCATGGTGTGCAGTCACATACTGAGCTTATGCATAATCATAACACAATTATTTAAATTTCAAGTGTGTGTTAGTCCAGAAAATAATTCTGCAGAACTGAGCTGAAAAAGACAACTCTGATATGATAGCCTTCAATGATAATTTCTTAATGTCGTTTATATTCTATAGCAGCCAAACGTAATGTGAAACCTCAATGAGATACAATGAAGAGGTATCTTGTACCATTTGGTCATCTGGCAGAGCACTTCCTGTATTCAAGTTAATCTGAACACAGAATGATTCAACTTAATGAAATCAGATAAACACACACATCCATGACGGTCTGAATGTGCATCATACAGAATGCAGTTTCCTCACTGCATACACTGAATAAGTGATCACGCTGTTATCTTTGTACTGACCCCCACAACAGGGACATGCAGAGGATGTTAGAGGTGCAAACTCACCCATTCATTATCTGTAACTCTGTATGCTTTGACCACACAGGGAAGGTCAGAAGTGTGTAGCGGTTTCCTCGCTACATAGAGATTGCGTTTCATAATGGCCATTATTTCATTATAAATGTAATTTCTGTTTATTTTAGACTGAGAAAGGGTAAGAAATGTGGTACTTTGTAATTAATAGCAGTAATCCACCATTAAAACCCAGCTCGTTATTCATTGATGGAGCCCTGGAAGTTTCTGCTTGTTCTACTCTGCACATATTTCAGAATAAAAGCCTCATTTTAACAAATGAAGTTAAGTCTGTTCACAAAATTAAAAAAAAAAAAAAATACTTGAGGGTTTGAGGGAGTGATTAGCAGGAAGTGTTGATTGAAACTGTAGTAATGTTGCTGGTACGATGTCAATACACTATCAAATGATCACTGTCTGTTGTTGCTGTGAACTGTGTGCGTCTCACATTAAAAACAGGCGAGATGCTGCAGACACGCAGCCGAGCCACACGAGACACTCGGCGACGTGGGCTGTGGCTGCTCTAACCTGATAATGTGGTCAGCAAAACAAAAAAAAAAAAAAAAATAACAGCCGCCACGCTGTGTTCACAGGGGCGGTCTGGACAACGTGAAGGCAGGGTTCACCCTGGACATTCATTAATTATTTAATGACTTGATCTTGGTGTTTTGAACAGAGGAAATGATTTATTAGGCTAAACTGTTCCAGAGAAAACTGGATGATTTACCTCATAGCAAACCCAACGCTAAGGAATTATCAGCCTCACGTTTGAACGGAAATGACGATAAATTATGTAAAATGTGTTTGTTGCTGATGGACATACTCTCCTAGTCTCTCTGACTTTAACCATATCCTTAATAAAGGCTAATGAGTGAAATTATAGATCATGGAAATAAACTCTTAATAAGAGTGTGTTTGTTGTGTGTGTTAAAATTATTATTATTTTTTTTAAATAGCATTGTAACAACAGAGAAATAATGGACCAAACACAAATTTCCAAACTTTTTAGCAAAGTGTGCAGTGACATAAATACATTAGTAAAACCTGCAAGTTACAATTTTGTGTTAAAATACAAATTAAATGGGGTAGTAAACCGATGTGCAATTTCCACATGTGCAGATTATTACAGGAGCAAAACAGAATGAAGTACGGTTGATAAAGAAACTGTACAGTAAAGCTGAGAGTTTTCTGTTGGACTCGAGTTGTGAGAGAGGCAGGAAAGATTTCCTGTGTTGGCTCTTGTGACACTTGTCATGAAAATGTATTAATTTTACCTCATGAGACATAAAATCCTTGAACCAAAGAGTTGTCTTTGTGTATTAATCAAACAGTTGGAGTTACAGAGCAAAAATATTTCAGCTGGAAGGACAGAAACTGTTCACAGGATGTGATCCCAGAACAGTATTGTGGCGTTCAAACAGAGGTGAGTGGGGTTAGTGGAAAGTACCACATGCAGTGGAAGTTCACTGCGAGTTTACAGGATACAAAGCTAAGTAATTATAAGAGACTATATGATGGATTACTATACCAACAGTGAAACTAAATCGGTATATTAGAGAAAGAGCTCCGCTCTCTGTCGAGTAGGTGGTGAGAGGATGGTCAGGATTATCCATGATGGATAACTGTTGAGTGTCCTGCTCTCCACCACACTGTCAAAAGTGTCTGGTTTGCCAGTTACAGTTACTCTTAATCAGTTTGTCTGCTGTTGTCACTGGCTGCAGTGCTGCTCGTCAAGTAGACTATGGTGAAGTACAGCACACTGGCCACAACAGACTGATTTCCAACATTTTCCTGCACTCACTGAAGGATCTTTGCTTCAGGAAATAGATTCTGTTCATCCCCTTCTTATACAGACTCAGTATTGGTCGTCCAGTTCAGTCTGTTGTTGAGGTACTTGTAATCCTCCACCACCATCTTCTCTCAGAGTATGCAGGGTTTGGGGAGCCATCCTCTGAAGCTGATCACCACACACCTCCTCCTCAGCAACAGGCGGTTCGTCGTCCAATGCCTCCGACGAAAGAGGGACAGGCAACCCTTGTAGGGTGCCCCCAGTGGGACAATCTGGAGGGCTGGTCAGGATGGCAATGGTGGAACTGGTGGACAAGCAGGGCATCCAGGATCTGTCAAGCTGGGACCCAGGACCACTCTCTGGACCACATCCCTCCCAGTCAACCAGGTATTGCAGGCTTATCTCTCAGAACCATGTAGGCTGGAGCTCCATCGGTGAATCAGGGTGGTGGAGGAAGTGGAGCCACAGGAACCAGTGAACTCTACCGAACAGGTTTGACTTTGGAAACATGGAACGTTGGATGGATCCGCATAGACCGGGGAAGCTTGTGCCTCCTTGAGGTCCCACGTGGACAGCCACCCTAACCCTAACACTAGCCACAGTGCTCATGCTCCTGGACAAACATAGAACAGGATCTTTACATGCAGAATTTTGCAGATACATTTTGCATGTACACAGATAAATTCCAACAAATGTGCATGAGAGCGGAATTAGACAGTTACCCACTGATAACATTCAAAAGAGAGCACTCAACTTTTTAACCATCTTCAGTCAAGAATCTGAGACACCCTCCACTCCATCGCCCCCCAGCCTCAAGAGCTGAGCAAAGAAAGAATCCTCCATGTCAGTCGGTGCTGAGACTAACAGCCTCTTCTCAGATACACTCTGACCGGCCTCACAGCAGAAAGAGAGAGAGAGAGCAGCAGAGTGGCTGGTGCAATTCAGTTCATGAGTGCAATAAATTGCTATTGTGCAGAGCTATGATGGCTTGGGGGAAGAAACTATTGCAGTCTGGCAGATCTGGCCTGGATGCTCTGAAACCTCCTCCCAGATGGTAAGAGGTAGCGGGAGTAGTGGGAGAGGTCAGCTATGATGGTGGTAGCCTGTTGAACGCAGCGTACTTCATATACTGAACAAAAATATAAATGCAACACTTTTGTTTTTGCTCCCATTTTTTATGTGCATGATTATTGCAGAGGTGAGCCTTAGGCTGGTCACAATAAAGGTCCACTCTAAAATGTGCAGTTTTATCACACAGCACGATGCCACAGATGTCACAAGTTTTGAGGAAGCATGCAATTGGCATGCTGACTGCAGGAATATCCACCAGAGCTGTTGCCCATGAACTGTATGTTCATTTATCTACCATAAGGTGTCTCCAAAGGCGTTTCTCAACATTTGGCTGTACATCCAACATGGCACTTTGGAGGGTGTTCTCTTCATGGGTAAATCCAGGTTTTCACTGTACAGGGCAGATGGCAGACAACATGTGTGGTGCATGTGGGTGAGCGGTTTGCTGATGTCATACCCATAATGACCCATAATCCTTTCAGTTTGTCTTATGGTCTGCGACTCTCCAGTTCCGATACCAGGTTGTGATGCAGTTTGACAGGATGCTTAAAAAACAGTTTGGCAGCTGCTTTAGAGACTCCTCAGCTCTGATTGGTTGTTTATCTTCAGGCGTGGTGAAACCAGTCGGAGCACTTGGAGGACATGGAGGAACAGTTTTTCACAGATTATCTGTCTCATGCACTACTGGCAGGATACAGCGATGGTATAAAAATAACTTGATTATCATCATTTGCAGCTCCTCTCAGCCTCAATCAGCTGGGGAATTGCTGAGATCTTTGGCCTGATGTTGGGATAAGTCTGATCAATCTGTTAGACATTCCTGCCAGTTAGAAGCTCACTCTGTTGTGACAAATTGATCCAGAAAAGTAGGACAAAGACAGTGAAGGATGTAATCTGTTCATCAATGCATGTCATTTATTGATAGAACCAGCATGCTGCCATTTATGTGACAGATGAAAGACGTTCGAAGTTAACGATACATCACATTCTGAGACACCTTCAGGAAGCCATGTCGTTTCAGGGGGGTCACAAGGTCAGTGCAGGGTTTCATTCACAGCTTGACTTGATTCACTGAATGTAGAAAAATATTGGTGATGCTTTATTTTGTGAAATACAATGAGAGGTGAATCCAGGTTAGAGCCATTATGCTTTAAAAAGATTTCCTTACTAAATGTAAATCCATCACAAAGGCAGTGATGAAGAAATGGGGAAGCATTCAAGGTAGGAAAAGGCTTTTAAGCTCTGACATAATTGAGTTGTGGATTGTACAAAAGGATGCCTCCAGGATGTCCTTAATGCAGTAATTTGTACACTGACGGGTGAGTTCACGAAGAATGGCTGATAGCACCATGAACCGCTATCTGCCCCTTCTCAAGGTCTGATTCACAAAAGTAATTAAGCTAATGATATTACAGACCATACACAGCCATAAAGTTTTGCACCTGAGTGTAATTTTTCCTTTTTGTGTCTGATTCCAATTATTCATGTGGAATATACAGTATACAGCCTTTATACCAAGAACACAGTAAGTAGAACGATGGCAGAGACCAACGAAGTGCAGAGCCATTCTTCAGTCAAACTCTCTGAAGATGCAAATAATTTCATTATAACTGTATGTGGCTGCTTGTAATTTAAAACAATTTAATCAGTTATGGTGAACACTGTTTTCTCCAAGAGAGTAAACTTATGTTATGTCTACTGTAACAGTAGGAAGCAGCATGAGACTGTGGCTTAGCCAGAGACTGTAGTTACAAATACAGAGAAGTTCTGGTTACTCCCATTATTACAGAGGACTGAGATATAGAAGCAACTGAAATGTCAGTGTTTAGTATGCTAACTGTAAAGTATGTGTTGTATGCAGGCACATGATCTGGTGGCAGTAAAAGCCATTGTGCTAAATGAGAAGCGTAGTTTTGTAAACATAATGGCGACGGTGCTAATGCACTAGCAGCTAGTTTTAGCAATGGTGACTGTGATTATTTTGGGTGGGTATTTTTTTAGGTTGATTGGCTTCAACATTAGATCATGTTGCAACTTATTGGTTAAATGCATAAGGTAACGCAAATTATTTAGGTTATGTGTTTTTCGTAAAAATGTGTAAGTCTGTATGTTAGTACAGTGCCTGTATACATTAACCAACAGGGTTAAATAAGACGTCTTCTAAAAGATGAGTTTATCTGTTACACTTTAATATTTCCAGAGATGTGTTAAGAAACTTCTAAGTTGATGCTGATTTCATGTCCATATCTGTGGACATTAGAAATGAATTTATATTTCTATCAGAAAGACACTGAATATATATGAGTAAAAGAAAAACAGATGCACTTGGAATGTGTAAAATCTGTTATTTACGCCTCGTCCTGACCATGACTATGCTTTATTGCCTCCACCTGGTAACTTTGTGTGCCTCAAAGTGAGAGGAAATTACACTAAAAATGTAAATGGAAACATGTTTTAATCGATGAAGGTGTGTGGTAAATACCTTGATGTCCTGATGTGGTGTGTTTGACTATTTCAGCCTTCTTTCAGTTGCACCCTTGACTCTGGCAAAGTGTAATGAACTTGAGAGCAATTTAAAAAATAAATATAAGTATTAATAAGCACCCACAGCATACATCCAGCTGTCCATCCTGCATTTGTCAGTTTAAACTGTGTTGCTCTCAGCCTGGATTATAACTTATTCGTATTTGTGTAATATTACAGCAAATCAAAGTATACAGCCAGCTGTTCTTTCAGTATTTGTCAGTTTAAACTGTGTTATTTTTAGTCTGGATTATGTGCTTAACTTCTTTGTCTTTGAGTCATTATCATATGATATGTGCATCAAGCTTTGATTGGTCAGCGGGCGCCCGTAAGATGGAAAGTTAACCCTGAATTTACTGCGCTAACCCCAAATCCTGCTTCATGGTTTTGGCCTCTGGTTGGAAAAAGTGCCTTTGATGTTTGGAGGGATCAATTTTCTCATCTGTAGCCATGTCCAAACGAGTAATTATTTTGAGTTGATGATGAAATTGGTCTTGGGTATGGCACGTTGGCTCTATACCCCCCCACCCCCCTCCATGAATCTGATGCATGAATCTGATGTAACTTGGCTTCACATTGTTAAATCTGCCTCAAATTTCACATGATGGATAAGAGTCCAGACCAGAAGACATTTAGATGCCCAAATTAAGTCATAGACATACTGCCACTTACTGACAGCATGTTGCGACAAAGATCCTCTGATTTATATGGAATTCACAATGAGTGGTCCTCTCACCCTACACAGCAGCATGACATACACAGTCATTGTCGTGTTGTGTGGATTCTCCTGCGTCCACTATGTGGTACACAGTTTGCAGCACCTCAGTTCCAACACCACACCACAAACACACCACACACAAACAGGAAATAACATTCATCTTTTGCACACAGTCACAGAAATGCAGAGTCAACCGATGTCCTGCCATTACTCCAACATGCACAAGGGATGAGGGCCCATGCATTGCTACTTGCAGCTTTAATTAATATTCTGATTGTGAATGGATTATTTATTAGCCCAGAATATGACTATGGTGTCTAGTTCAGAGAAATTGAAATTATTTAACTCATATCAAACCTCAGGAATTAACAGCCACACGTGAATGAATGGACATGATGATCAATCATGTTACAGACTCTCCTACTCTTTAATCGTATCCTTAATAAAATATCAGGGGGAAATATCACATCATGAAAAGAAAACACTTTCTAGTAATTGAAAAAAAAAAGATGTTTGACATCCATTTGTTGTCATATCAACAGTCCTTTCAGTGACGCCATCCTGTGTCCTGAGAGAGACGGGGGACACAAGGAAGGACAAAATCAGAAAATGAGAAGCAGCTCAGGTTTTAGATGCATACTTTTGGTGTTTGTGGTGCTCCTGTGGATTGAACTCTAAAAGCATTAGGGGGCATACACCCAAATACGCTAAGATATCTACCAATAATCAGTCAACAAATTATGGCCAAATTCCTGATAAATTTCATATCAATAAATACATACTGTATCACATCTAAACCAGGAACCTGAGCATTTTTAATAATATATGTCATAAATCATGTAACAAAGGACAAAATAAAATAAAATGAATTTCATTCTGAACCTCATTTAGTTCACAACATTGGCACAGTCTTCCGTCTTCAGTTACACCTCTGTATCCTGTTTGAAGAAGAAGAAGAAGAAGAAGAAGAAGAAGAAGAAGAACCTTTATTAGTCCCACGAGGGGCAATTCAATTTTTACACTCTGTTGTTAATTTTTTCACACAGTACATGCAGACCTGAAATACATACATGCACAAACAGGACCTATATACATGCATTAATGGAGAGATGTCAGAGTGGGGGGGCTGCTCCTGACAACCAGCCACCAGTTCACATTTAGTGCTTGGTCCATGTCGGGACTTGAACCGGTGACCCTCCGATTCCCAAGCCAACTCCCCACAGACCGAGCTACTGCCGCCCCCAATTGAATGTGTGGTGGTAATATATCTCATCTTAACTGTGCACAAATGTACCTCTGACTTTCTAGGCAAATCATCATCACCATTATCTGCATCACCATTATCTGCTTTCTCCAGAACAAGCGCATTTAAGTAAAGCCAAGATACTTATATTTATCTGTAAACTCAAGCCGCAGACAAAATACTCCTTTCTCTCCTCTTCTCTAATCTATTTTTTTTTTTTTTCCTTTTTTTTTTTTTTTTTTTTTATAATTTTCCCCCTTTTTCCCCCTTCTTCAAATTTTCTTTTATATCTCTCTCTCTCTCGAACAACAAAATGATATCACCATATTAAAGAATGCTAACACATAAAACTCCTTTCCCAGCTGCTTTATCCCTCTTCCAGATCATTAATAAAAACATGTTGGTGATAAAATGTCACCCTTCAGACCCGCATTTTTCTCCCACCTCCTTTTTCTCTTTTTTCTTTTTTTTCTTCCTTCCATCCCCCTTGAAAATAAAAAAGGACCTTCAGCCCCCCACACCAGAAACAAAACAAAAATCAGCAACGCAGAACTAAAAATTACTCCTTTCTCTATACACCTGGTTTTCAAAAATGCATAATTTGTGTTATTTTCTCAAAAACATTTTTTTCATTGATTATTGATACAAAGTCTCCACTTTTTACACCGTTCGTCAAAATGTTGCTTGTAAGTCTTTCTCACTGTCGAACAACAAAATGATATCAGCATAATGAAGAATGCTAACACATAAAACTCCTTTCTCCAGCTGCTTTATCCCTCTTGCCAGATCATTAATGGGGCTTTGTATTCCTTTCCCCCTTATTCCTTCAAAAACATGTTGGTGATAATTTCTAATGTCCTAGAAGTCAGCGAATGGAAACACCCCCCCCCAGACTCCCTGCTGCCCCCCCCAAAGGAGGAAAAAAAGCCCCCAATTTCGGGAAAAAGCCCCCCCCCCCCCAAGGGTTTCCCCCCACCACCCCCCAGGCCTCCAGCGGAAAGAGGGAGGCCGAGGACTAGTGAGCAACAGCCCCCCAACATCCCCGCCAGCCCCCCCCCACCCAGCGCAAAACCAACCCATGAGGGACACCCCGCCCAGGGGAAGGGCGAACCCCCCCAGCAAACTGACAGAAGAACAAACAACAAAAAAACACCCAAAAACCCCGGCCAAAGGGCCAAAAATACCACAAAAAATCTATCCCCCCAAGGGGGGGGGGGGGAAAGCCCCCGAGAGACCCGCCCCAAAACAGGGGGGGGGATGATAGCAGGAGGGGCAGCTAAGAGGAGGGCACAAAGCGGGGGGGGTAGAGTGTAGGAGCATCAGTCCCGTGGGGCTAGAAGTGCCCCCCCCCAGGCTAGCAAAGGCCAATTCTTGGCCCCCCCCCCACCCCCATATGGTGGTGCAAGACAGAAGACAGAGACCCCACAGTGGTAAGGATGTGGAGATCCAGCTATCCCTCAGGAAGAAGGAGCCAAAAGGTTGAGAGTACCAATTAGAGGGCGCCCGGAAAAAAAAAAAAAAAAACAAAAAAAACGAACTACTTTACAGAGCACATATTTTTTTCTTTATTCAAAAACTCATTTTTTTTTTTTTTTTTTTTTTCCCCTTTTTTTCCCCCCCCCCCCCCCCCCCCCTTTTTATTATTCCGCCCGGAGGACAGAACCCACCAGCCGAACACAGAAGGTGTCAGAAACCATCCTGTGATATTCATTCACTCTCACAATAGCAACAGCTGCGCTATTTAAACCCAAACAAACTATTTAAGCATTAGCATCTTGGCAAATTTAACCCCCCCCCCCCCCAAAAACTCAACTAAAACTAAAAATACAAAAAGAGAGAGAGAGAGAGAGAGAGAACCCCCACACAAGACAACCAAAAAAAAAACAACAAAAAAAACAAAAAAACAAAAAAAAAAAAAAAAAAAAAAAAAAAACAAACAAAAAAAAAAAAAAACAAAAAAAAAAAAAAAAAAAAAAAAAAAACAAAAAACAAAACCACAAACCAACACACAGAAAAAAAACCAAACAACACACAACAAACAAACACAAACACACAAAACACACAAAAAAAAACACAAAAAAAAAAAACCACAAAAAAAACAACAAAAAAACCCAGAGAAAAAAGACACAAAAGAGAACCAAAAAGAAAAAAAAAAACCAAAACCCAAAAAAAAGACCAAAACAAACCACAAACAAAACCACACACAAACAAAACCAACAGAACAAACAGAAAAAAAAAACAAAAACACAAAAAGAAAACACACCACAAAACACCCAAGAACCACCAACCAAGAAAGTAAACAAGGAACAAACAAAAAAAACGAAAGAAAAACACACAAGAAAAAAAAAACAAAAAAGAAAGGAGACACAACACACAAAAAAAACAAAAACAACCCACAAAAACACCCAAACCAACCCAAAAAAACACAACAAAAACAAACAAAAACACACAAAAAAAAACACACCAAAAAAAAAACACCCAAAAAAAAACACACAAACAACAACACACAAAAACACACCCCCCCCAAAAACCCAACAACCCACACAAACACACAAAAAACAACAACACAAAAATAAAAAACCAAAAAAAAAATAACAAAAACAAAAAAGACAAAACACAAAAACCCACCCAACAAAAAAACCCAAAAGAACCACACACACCCAAAAACACAAACCCCCCCAACAAACAAACAACCCCCCAAACACAACCCCCACAACCACAAAAAAAAAAAAAAAAACAACACACAACAACCAAAAACAAACACACAAAAAAAAACAACCAAAAAAAAGAACACAAAAAAAAAAAAGGCGCACCGTGGCGCACCCCCCGCCCCACACCCCAGCCACAGGAACGGCGACGACTCGGGAAGACCCAGCCGGACGGAACGGGGCGGCGACGCGGCGAACCCACCGAGCAGGAACAGGAGGCGGCGACGCGGGGCGAAGACCCAGCCGGAGCAGGAACAGGAGGCGGCGACTGCGGTGGCGAAGCCCAGCCGGACA
This sequence comes from Pterois miles, assembly GCA_947000775.1. Lineage (NCBI taxonomy): Eukaryota > Metazoa > Chordata > Actinopteri > Perciformes > Scorpaenidae > Pterois > Pterois miles. The sequence goes on along the minus strand of CAMQGK010000626.1, from coordinate 110,519 downwards.
GGAACAGGAGGCGACTGCGGGGCGAAACACCCAGGGGGGGGCGGGCAGGGGCAAAAGGGGCGCGAGGGGGGCGGCGGCGGGGCGACGGGCTGGGGAGGGGGAGGGGGGGGGGGGGGGGGGGGGGGGGGGGGGGGAGGGGGGGGGGGGGGGGCCGGGGGGGGGGGGGGGGGGGGGGGGGGGGGGGGGGGGGGGGGGGGGGGGGGGGGGCGGGGGGGGGGGGGGGGGCGCGGGGGGGGGGGGGGGGGGGGGGGGAGCGGGGGGGGGGGGGGGGGGGGGCGGGGGGGGGGGGGGGGGCGGGGGGGGGGCGGGGGGGGCGGGGCGGGGGGGCGGGGGGGGGGCGGGGGGGCGGGGGGGGGCGGGGGGCGGGGAGACGGGTGCTTAACCCCCATTTCGGGGGATTTCTAGGAGATCCGTTCCTTTGGGCCTTTTTTTTTTTCTGTTCCTCAAAAAAAAGAGGGGTTTTTGGGGGAAGGGTTCGGGCTTTTTTTTTTTTATTCCTAACATGGAATAAAATTCTTCTTGCTGGGGTTTTAGGGGATGGTGGTTTTTTTTTTTTGGAAAGGTTTGTAAATCCCAAGAAGAAAGAGAGAGAGAGAGAGAGAGAGAGAGAGAGAGAGAGAGACCCCACACGCAAAAACCACAAAAATGATCAACAAAATCAAACGCCTTTTGAAAATTAATAAAACATGAGAATGTGGGCATATTGTAATTAAATCTAATTCTAACCAACTGCAGATATATTGTAGATATAATCTATACAGCCGCGTATCGGCTTATTTTCATCATTGCCAGACTGTTTGAGAGACCAGAAAAAGTTCCCTACCCATTCATTTAGTATCTTACCAAAAGTCAATGATGATATTTTCCCTTTAGACCAGACTAGACTAGGAATCTTTTTTCATGCATTTTAGGCCCAGATTATTTATCTCATTCCAAAAATTGTTGTGGATTCTTCTCTTGTATCTGCTCCACCTGTATTATTTGTCCTCTCTGATATCTTCATTTGTCAAGCTTCATAGCAAAGTTTCATATCAAACGTATATTGTTTATGCTTGTAAACTGCCTTCTGCTGCTTTCTTGGTCTATGATCTTTAAAAACAGATGTTCAGCACTGCGCATGTCCAACCATAATCATTAAACTCCTTATTCCAGTAAGGTTTATTCTGTTTTGATTTCCTAAATTTAGACTTATCCCCCTTATCATTCAACTCTACTAATAGTTCACAGATGTCATTGTGCCATTTATCCAGTTCATCTTGCTTTTTGTTAAAAGTTTGTACTCTTTCAAGTTTCAACATAGCTGTGCGTCCCATATCTGAGTTTAGAAAGTTATCTGGCACAGTTCAGTTTTTGTGATGAAGTAATCTTTCCCAGCGGGGATTCCTCTTAGCAGAGTTTTAAAGTTCATCCCTAGCAGCCGGTCAGTGTGAGATTTGGTAACACTTTTCAATGTTTAGCATGGTCCTTCAATGTATGCTTTTGTCAAAGAATACCAGTTGATCTTTTCCTCTAGAACCTGCATACGTGTCTGTAAAGGACCTGCTTCGTTCGTCCAGCATATCTTCATTTCACGGCCGTTCTGACATCACCATACTATGATCCTCTTTGGAGTTTTATAGAGATGAATTAATATGGTCAATCTTACTCTACATCTGTTTCTCAAAGTAATTCTGCTTGTCACCCATCATACTGCTCAGTTACTTTTCAAAATTGTCCTGCAAATTGTCCATTTTAATTTTCTGTAATTCATCAAACAGCTTTGCAGTATCTTTGCTTTTTGCCAGCCATCTGATCCAGATTCTTTCCTCTGAGCTGCTTGATGTCTTGTGTCTTCCATTCAGTTATTTCCTTGTAAGCTGCAGCTCATGTGGTAACAACTACAATTTAGTCCTGATAACCAAACAGATGACTTGTCCCTTCACCCTTTACGGGACAGATTTAAAAAGATTACCCAGACAAAAAAAGTAAAAGCAGCCTACAACAGAGGTGGAAAAAGGCTAACAAAAAGGAAGGGAGACATGCTGCGTGACATGCTTGTGTTATCCCCAAAACTAGAAATAATAATAATAATAAGAAGAAGAAGAAGAAGAACTAGGGCTGCATAGTGATGCAGTGGTTAGCACTCTCGCGTCACAGCAAAAGGGTCACAGGTTTGATTCCGTCTTGGGACTCTTCTGTGTGCAGTTTGCATGTTCTCCCCATGTAAGCGTGGGTTTTCTCCAGGTACTCCGGCTTCCTCCCACAGTCCAAAAACATGCTGTTTAGGTTAATTGATGACTCTAAATTGCCCGTAGCTGTGGATGTGAGCGTGAATGGTTGTCTGTCTATATGTTGTCTGTCTCTATGTGCCCTGCGATGGACTGGCGACCTGTCCAGGGTGAACCCCGCCTTTGCCCAATGCCAGCTGGGATTGGCTCCAGCCCCCCTGCGACCCCTGATGGGATAAGCAGTTGACGATGGATGGATGAATGGAAGAAGAAGAAAAGAAAGAAGAAGAAGAAGAAGAAAAGAATAACGGTTATTATTATTATTATTATTATTATTATTATTATTAGTAGTAGTAGTAGTAGTAGTAGTAGTAGCAGTATAATGAACTGGCTTACTCAGTAGGATTCTGCCCCTTCAGGACATGAACCCTGATTGTTGCCCCTCTTGCATCAGCACATCATTTCCTTTGGAAAGCTGGCTCAATAAACTGATGACTAGTTGTGATATTTTAGATGAATTCTGTAACTCTGCCTTGCCGGCAATATTTGTAGATAGTCTGAGCAACCTGGGAGTGGTACTGGTGGCTATGAGCCCAGTGCATTCTGGGTGTTGTAGACCCCATGACTGAACGAGGCAGAGGAGGAGAGACCCGGTCTGGAGGAAGCCCGGGCCCTCCGTCTGGGCCTGACTCCAGTCAGCAAGAGCTGGCTTGCCATGGAGCCCGGCCGGGCGCAGCCCAAACAAGTGATGTGGCAACCCCCTCCCCTCTATCCTGTGGGCTCACCACCTGCAGGAGGAAGCGTAAGAGGTCGGGTCCACTGCCACGTGGGTGGTAGTGAAGGCCAGCAACCAGAGGCTGGCTCTGGGGATGTGGAACATCACCTCTCTGTGGGAAAGGAGCTGGAGCTTGTGTGGGATGTGGAGCGCTATCAGCTAGATCTGGTGGGGCTTACCTCTACGCACAGCCTCGGCTCTGGAACTGTACTCCTGGATAGGGGTTGGACTCTATTCTTCTCTGAAATTGCTCAAGGTCTGAGGCACATTGTGGGGTTACTCACAAATGCTATGTTGGGGTTTATCCTGGTGGATGAGAGGTTCACCTCCCTACTCTGACTGTTAAATATACAGTATATAATATATGAATCAAATAATATGTACTATGGCCTTCTTGGAGACCCTGAATGGTGGGAGACTTGGAGGTACCTGGAGAGGCATGATTGGGAGGAACGGCCTCCCTGATCTAAACCCGAGTGGTCATTTATTAATGGACTTCTGTGCTAGTTATGGGCTGTTTATTACGAATACCATGTTTGAACATACGGATGTTCATAAGTGTACAAGGCACCAGAGCACCCTAGGCTGGAGGTCGATGATTGATTTTGTGATCGTATCATCTGCTGTCAACTGATCACCATCTGGTGCTGAGCTGGGTCAGAGGGTGGGAGAAGACTTTGGACAGACTTGGTAAACCCAAGCACCTACCAAAATGCACAGCAGCAGATAGATAGATTAGATATAAGATATAATATATACTGTATCTTATATTACCCTCATTTTCTCTCTCTGTGTCTCCCAAACCTAAGCAGTCGAAGCAGCTAGCCACGCAACCCAGAGCCTTGTTTTGCCAGATTCTACCTGTAAAGGGGAGGGGTTTTATTGCCACTGTCACATAACAGTGCATGCTCATGGGGAATCTCTTGCTGAGTCTCTAATTTCTAGAGTATGGTCTAGACCCGCTCTATATGAATATCGTCTCAAGAAAACTTCTGTCATGATTTGACACTGACGTTTGGCAAAAAGAAATTTAATTGAAACTTTTACTATGAACATAAAAAATACTCTCCGGGAACCATAAACACCTTAATGTGGTGGAGAGGTTTGTGTGTCCCTTTTACCCTGAGGGCTGTTAAGGATCTGTTCACAGGTTATGGCGGAGGACCCCAAAACAAACAAAATAACCCCAATCCTAAACCAAAAATCCACCCCTTTTATTCAATCCAAGATTCGGTACACAATAATCAAACAATCAATCAAACAAATCCAAAACGCTAGGCTGAGGGCAATGTCAAGAAACAGGCAGAGGTTCGGTACACGAATGATCAATGACAAAAAAAAAAAAATCTTAACTCTTTGGAAAAAAAGACAAAAAAATCCAACACAAAAAGAAAGGGGAAAGAGCAATTTTTTTTTATTAGGGAATGATTAAATTTATATAAATTTAATTTTTTAAGGGGGGGAAAAAGAAAAAAACTTAATTAGTTGAGGAAAAAATTGATTAAAAGGGGGTTGTTCAATTTTCCGGAGGGAAAAATATGAAGGAAAGGAGAAAAAGAAAATTTAAAAAAAAAAAAGAAAAAAAATCAAAAAAAAAAAAAAAAAATCCAAAAAAAAAAAAAATACAACCACTAAACATAAATAAACTAAAACCTGGGGTTCCTGACTGAGGGCTGTGTTGTCTGGAGCCTAGTGCTCCTGGTAGGGTCTCCCATGACAAATTGGCCCCTCACCTGAGACCAGACAAAGAATGGTTCAAAAACCCCATGAATAACCAAGGCAGAGGAGGAGTGACCCGGCCCGGAGGAAGCCCAGGGCCCCTGTCTGGAGCCAGGCCCAGATGGAGGGCCCATGAGCGAGCGCCTGGTGGCCGGGCTTGCCATGGAGCCCGGCCGGGCTCAGCCCGAAAAAGCGACATGGAGACCCCCTCCTCTCTATCCTGTGGGCCCACCACTCCCAGGAGGAACTGCTGGGGTCGGGTGCGCTGTCATATGGGTGGCAGTGAAAGCCAGGGACCTCGACGGACCAGACCTGGGCGGCAGAGGCTGGCTCTGGGGACGTGGAACGTCACCTCTCTGTGGGGGAAAGAGCCGGAGCTTGTGCGGGAGGTGGAGCGCTATCAGTTAGATCTGGTGGGGCTTACCTCTCTGGAACCATTCTCCTGGATAGGAGTTGGACTCTATTCTTCTCTGGAGTTGCCCAAGGTGTGAGGCGCCAAGCGGGTGTGGGGATACTCACAAATCCCCGGTTGAGTGCTGCTACGTTGGGGTTTACCCCAGTGAACGAAAGGGTCGCCTCCCTGCACCTTCGGGTTGTGGGGGGGGGGACTCTGACTGTTGTCTGTGCATATGCACCAAACAGCAGTTCAGAGTATTTGACCTTGAAGACCCTGAATGGAGTCCTGTATGGGGCCCCAGTAGGGGACTCCATTGTTCTGCTGGGGGACTTCAACGCACACATGGGCAACGATGGAGGTACCTGGAGAGGCGTGATTGGGAGGAATGGCCTACCTGATCTGAACCCGAGCGGTCATTTGTTATTGGACTTCTGTGGTAGCCATGGTTTATCCATAACAAATACCATGTTCGAATATAAGGATACTCATAAGTGTACTTGGTACCAGAGCACCCTAGGCTGAAGATCGATGATCGATTTTGTGATCGTATCATCTGATCTGAGGCCGCATGTTTTGGACACTCAGGTGAAGAGAGGGGCAGAGCTGTCAACTGATCACCATCTGGTGGTGAGTTGGATCAGAGGGTGGGGGAAGACTCTGGATAGACCTGGTAAACCCAAATGTGTAGTGCGGGTGAACTGGGAACGTCTGGAGGAGGCCCCTATCCGAGAGATCTTCAACTCACACCTCCGGCGGAGCTTTTCTGGCATTCCTGTGGAGACTGGGGGCATTGAACCTGAGTGGGTGATGTTCAAAGCTTCCATTGCTGAAGCTGCAGAGGTGAGCTGTGGCCTGCGGGTCTTAGGTGCCTCAAGGGGCAGTAACCCTCGAACACCGTGGTAGACACCGGTGGTCAGGGAAGCTGTCCGACTGAAGAAGGAGTCCTTCCGGGATATGTTATCTCGGAGGACTCCGGAGGCAGTTGCAAGGTGCCGACGGGCCCGTGGGGCGGTAGCCGCTGCCGTAAAGGAGGCAAAGTAGCGGGTGTGGGAGGAGTTCGGAGCAGCGATGGAGAAGGACTTCCGGTCGGCACCAAGGTGCTTCTGGAAAACTGTCCAGCACCTCAGGAGGGGGAAACGGGGAACCATCCAAGCAGTGTACAGTAAGGATGGGACACTGTTGACCTCAACTGAGGAGGTAACCGGGCGGTGGAAGGAGCACTTTGAGGAACTCCTGAACCCGACTGATACGCCCTCTCTTGTAGAGGCAGAGCTGGAAGCTGATGGGGGATCGTCGTCAATTTCCCTAGGGGAAGTCACTGAGGTAGTTAAACAGTTCCGCAGTGGCAAGGCCCCGGGGATTGACGAGATTTGCCCAGAAATGTTGAAGGCTCTGGGTGTGGAGGGGCTGTCATGGATGACACGCCTCTTCAACATTGCGTGGAAGTTGGGGACAGTGCCTAAAGAGTGGCAGACCGGGGTGGTGGTTCCCCTGTTCAAAAAGGGGGACCAGAGAGTGTGTGCCAATTATAGGGGTATCACACTACTCAGCCTCCCTGGTAAAGTCTACTCTAGGGTGCTGGATAGGAGGGTCCGGCCAATAGTCGAACCTCGGATTGAAGAGGAACAATGCGGATTTCGTCCTGGCCGTGAAACAACGGACCAGCTCTTCACTCTCACAAGGATCCTTGAGGGGGCCTGGGAGTATGCCCATTCAGTCTACATGTGTTTTGTGGACTTGGAGAAGGCGTACGATCGGGTCCCCCGGGGTATACTGTGGGAGGTGCTGCGGGAGTATGGGGTGAGGGGGTTACTTCTCAGGGCCATCCAATCCCTGTACTCCCAAAGCGAGAGCTGTGTCTGGGTTCTCGGCCGTAAGTCGGACTCGTTTCCGGTGGGCGTTGGCCTTCGCCAGGGTTGTGCCTTGTCTCCAATCCTGTTCGTGATATTCCTGGACAGGATATCGAGGCATAGTCGGGGGGAGGAGGGTTTGCGGATTGGTGTGCTGAGGATCTCATCGCTGCTTTTTGCAGATGATGTGGTTCTGCTGGCATCATCAGTCTGTGACCGCCAATGCTCACTGGATCGGTTCGCAGCCGAGTGCGAAGCAGCTGGGTTGAGGATCAGCACCTCAAAATCGGAGGCCATGGTTCTCAGCAGGAAACCGATGGATTGTCTACTCCAGGTAGGGAATGAGTCTTTACCCCAAGTGAAGGAGTTCAAGTACCTCTGGGTCTTGTTCACGAGTGAGGGAACAATGGAACGTGAGATTGGCCGGAGAATCGGAGCAGCGGGGGCAGTATTGCAAAAGAAAAAGAAAAAGAAGCTCAGTCATCCGTGAGGGACTCGGAGTAGAGCCGCTGCTCCTTTGCGTTGAAAGGAGCCAGTTGAGGTGGTTCGGGCATCTGGTAAGGATACCTCCTGGGCGCCTCCCTAGGGAGGTGTTCCAGGCACGACCAGCTGGGAGGAGACCCCGGGGACGACCCAGGACTAGATGGAGAGATTATATCTCCACACTGGCCTGGGAACGCCTCGGGATCCACCAGTCAGATCTGGTTAATGTGGCCCGGGAAAAGGAAGTTTGGGGTCCCCTGCTGGAGCTGTTGCCCCCGCGACCCGACCCCGGATAAGCGGTTGAAGATGAAGATGGAGATAAAAAATACTAAAACATACAGAGGTCTGGTACTTGGTGACCTCAAGGGTGGGTATGGCCATGCATGTGCTCACTTATACGTATTATGCTTATTTTCAGGTTCATACTTGTATTTTGGGTTTCTGCTAAAACATATTTACATGATTTAATATTAAAAAAAAAAAAAACACTTTAGATTGCAGAACCTCCCCTTCTCCCTGAAAGCTGTTTTGAGCTCCTGCCCTGCTCTCCTGAAAAACCCAGTATTAAACCTAACTGAAGAGCAAAAATAAGAAAACACTGGTGAAAAATTAGTCATATCATTGCCAACATGAGGCCCATTAAGTTGCAGTTTGTGGCTTTTAGTTTTTCATCATACTGTGAAAAGTTTTGTGGTAAAAAAGTAAATGTTACATCGTAATGCATTATGTGCTACTGTGTAACATGTTTTAAGTAATGACACCATCACAAGGCACATGGCCTCAAATCTTATTACGCTAAGCTAAGCTAAGCTTCTATTTGTATGATTTAACCATGAAATGTTTATGCTTATTGTCTTTTCTCTTTTAATTGGCACAACTTAATTGTTCTGCCTAATTAGATGCATGTCTTCAAAATTGACTGTATTATTGTTTTGATCACACACACCCACACACACACGCCCACACACACACACACACACACACACACACACTTCTGAAGTCATCTGATGCAGTTGAGTATTTTTTATTGTTTTTATTCATTATTCATTATCTTTAAAACTCCAAAGCTGATTTCCACTGCAGCAGCAATAAGTTCACAAATATAAACAGGCACATGCACAGCTGATGGCCTGTCAGAGCTCGAAGCTGGTATTCACCGACGAGCTGCCTCTGCTCCCATGTTGAAAATTAACAAAGTGTTTCTTGGCACTGTACAAATTAACTGTTCTATCTCTTTGCAATGCATGCTGGTCTTTGATACAACTCTATTTGGATGATATTTATGTGTGTGTGTGTGTGTGTGTGTGTGTGTGTGTGTGTGTGTGTGAGAGAGAGAGAGAGAGACAGTTTGTGTGTGTCTTTGTGGATTAACAGAAATTAAACATGGCAATGCAGGATGTCAGACGAATTTCTCTGGGAGATTTTATTCACACAGAAACAATATATGGAGGGAAGACAAGCCAGATGCACACACACATTAAGCAACAAAACACACACACCTACTCTACATAAACGACATACAAAACATATGGACATGAAGCCCTGTCAACAAACAGAGGCTGAGCAGCAGAATACAAGACTGACAGTGTGTTGGTCCATTGATAATGTCTGCTGTATTAAAGGTGATGCACTGGCAGTCAAGGATCAGACAGCAGCATAGCAGGCAATGAATTATAATGTGTAAATTGTGAACTACTTTCAAACACATAACAAAACAAATATTTTTTATTTAGGCCTGCTTATTGAGCTGTAGCTAGCTACTAATTTTAGTTACTGCAGGAGTTAGCTTGTGGCAGCGCTGAAGGCCCCGTTGCAGCAGTCTGTCACCCCACTGAATGCCACCATAGTCCTACGGTGGGTCAGTTCGGACAGCTGAGTGTGGGGCGGGGCTGCCTGGGCATACGGCAGTGGACCACACCGGAGAGTGGAAGGACAGATCTTCGCTTGCAGCTCTGGGCTCGCTGCCTGGGCCCCACCATCAGCTGCGGTGACAGTGATGCCAATTTAGCAACTTTGTTGTTTGGAGTTTTCAGACCCCTCTAGCGACTGTATTTCAAAAAAGCGACTAGTGACAACTCTAGCAACTTTTTCTGGTGTTACTGGAGACTTTTGAATACTCTACTCAAAGAGCAGCGGGTCCTGCCGTGAGCCTCTCCCCAGTCCCAAAGAACTCAAAGAACACCTTGCTGACAACAAATCCTGCTTCGTAGTACTGACCTCAATTACCTCAATTTATCTCAATTAATGTAGTCAAGCATACAGACATGTTGTTCATCCTGGCATGTTCACCTGCAAGTTAAGTTATCACAGAGGAAGGAGAAAACCAGCTGTTTATCTACATTTGGTCCACGTTAATTAGTAACTATGATTCAAAGGTGCCAAATCAAAGTATAGCTTTTCCTCAAAAATATTACAACTGTGAATTAATTATTTAAATACTTTTACTAGGTTTAAAATCAGTGTGTTGTTTAAATTTGTCTAAGATATATGATGTTCGGTTCCCACATCTAAAGGAGGCTTGTGAGCCAGTAGAATAACAGCGTTGGTATCACATGATATCTCTGCGTCAGTGATCAAGTTTCCAATTAGTGTGGAAAAATCTAATTATGGCTGAGTTTGTCATTGATCTCTGGTCAGGATGCTGACATTTTAGTTGCCAAATCTACAAGTAAAACATAAAAGAAGACTGGAGTTGATGGGAGGACACCACGGAGGAAGCCACTGCTGTCTTAAAAAAACATTGCTGCACATTTGAAGTTTGCAAAAGAGCACCTGGATGTTCCACAGCACTACTTGCTAAATATTCTGTGGAGGGATGAAACCAAAACTGAGTTGTTTGGAAGGAACACACAACGCTATGTGGAGGAAAAAAAGGCTCATTACACCAACATTAAAACCTCATCACCACTGTGAAATATGGTGGAGGGAGCGTCATGGTTTGGGGCTGCTTTGCTGCCTCAGGGCCTGGACGGATCGCTACCATTGACAGAAAAATGAATTTTCAGTTTTACCAAGACATTTTGCAGGAAAACTTCAGACCATCTGTCCACCAACTGAAGCTCAACAGAGGATGGGTGATACACCAGGACAACGACCCAAAGCATAGCAGTAAATCACCAGCAGAATGACTTGGAGGACTAGGAATGACTGGAGCAGCCCAGTCAGAGTCCTGACCTCAACCCAATTGAGATGCTGTGGCAGGACCTCAAGAGAGTGATTCATACCAGACACCCCAAGAATATTGCTGAACTGAAAGTTTTGTGACGAGGAATGATCCAAAATTCCTCCTGGGCGTTGTGCAGGTCTGATCTGCAACTACAGGAAATATTTGGTTGAGGTTATTGCTGCCAAAAGAGGGTCAACCAGTTATTAAATCCAAAGGTTCACATATTTCCTCTACAGGAACCATCTAGTGCTCCTGGTAGGGTCTCCTATGGCAAATGGGTCTCAGGTGAGGGGCCAGACAAAGAATGGTTCAAAAGACCCCATGAGCAACCAAGGCAGAGGAAAAGAGACCCGACCTGGATGAAGCCCGGCACCCCCGTCTGAAGCCAGGCCCAGACGGAGGGCCTGTGAGCGAGCCCCTGATGGGTGAGCTCAGCCCGAAAAAGTGATGAGGCAACCCCCTCCTCTCCATCCTGTGGGCCCACCATTCCCAGGAGGAACTGCTGAGGTTGGGTGCATTGCCATATGGGTGGCAGTGAAGGCCAGGGACCTTGACGGACCAGACCCCGGGCAGCAGAGGCTAGCTCTGGGGATGTGGAACATCACCTTTCTGTGGGGGAAGGAGCCAGAGCTTGTGCGGGAGGTGGAGCACTATCAGTTTGATCTGGTTGGGCTTGCCTACGCACAGCCTTGGCTCTGGAACCGTTCTCCTGGATAGGGGTTGGACTCTATTCTTCTCTGGAGTTTCCCAAGGTGTGAGGCACCAGACGGGTGTATAAGATAAGATAAGATGAACCTTTATTAATCTCCAGAGGGAAATTATCTTTCAGTTACATCCCGTCCAAGAAACATAAAAAGACAGTGACACATAACAGGGGGAGGCGTTGAGTTAAAGGAGCATTGAGTTAACTCCAAACAGCAGAATGCCTGTTATCATAAATCCAATTATGAACACGTCTTCAACATCCTCAAGGGAAAGGATCGACAGGCACACGACCCTCCACCTCTCCCAGGAATCCATCATGTATCCGGCTGCAAATGTTTCGTCAGGGCAGGTGGGCTCTCCTTTGCCCGGTCTCTTTGTAGAGAAAATTTGGTCAATTGCATTGAGAGACCAGCTGATCAGCATGCAGCATGTGAAGCGGCCAGGATGAGGATCAGCACCTTAAAATCTGAGGCCATGATTCTCAGCAGGAAACCAATGAATTGTCTACTTCGGGGAGTGAATGAGTCTGTACTCCAGGTGAAGGAGTTCAAGTACCTCGGGGTCTTGTTCGCAAATGAGGGAACAATGGAACGTGAGATTGGCCGGAAAATCAGCGAGGGCGGTACTGCAGTCGCTTTACCGCACCGTTGTAACAAAGAGAGAGCTGAGCTGGAAGGCAAAGCTCTCGATCTACCGGTCAATCTTCATTCCTACTCTCACCTATGGTCATGAGGGCTGGGTCATGCCTGAAAGAACTAGATTGTAGGTACAAGTGGCCAAAATGGGTCTTCTCAGGAGGGTGGCTGGCGTCTCCCTTACAGATAAGGTGAGAAGCTCAGCCATCTGTGAGGGACTCGGAGTAGAGTCGCTGCTCCTTTGCGTTGAAAGGAGCCAGTTGAGGTGGTTCGGGCATCTGGTTAGGATGCCCCCTGAGCGCCTCCCTAGGGAGGTGTTCCAGGCATGACCAGCTGGGAGGAGACCCCAGGGAAGACCCAGGACTAGGTGGAGAAATCTCCACACTGGCCAGGGAATGCCTCGCGATCCCCCAGTCAGAGCTGGTTACTGTGGCCCAGGAAACGGAAGTTTGGAGTCCCCTGCTGGAACTGTTTCCCCTGCAACGCAAGCCCGGATAAGCGGTTGAAGATGAGTGAGTGAGGGTTCACATACTTTTTCCACCCTTCACTCTGAATGCCTCGGGATCCCTACAAAGAAGGTTTGAGAAGAGATACAGCTCTAGATAGGTCAACGATCAACCTAGTGGACGCAGTCATCGTGATGTCACCCTCTAGTTGGTGAACTGCTGTGTTTAAGCCATCTTGGTATTTGGCTGTCACTATCTTGGTCTTTTACAGCCAGAATCAACACAAGAGGGTGGAACTAAGTATGCAATTAAGTGTTGAATAAGACATTTTCAAGCAACCAAAAAGGTTCTAATTAACTTTTATGAACTGAAAATGCGCTGTGAAAGGGTTGAAGTTGTAAGACAAAAACATGGACAACTTCCACATCTAACAACAGTGTGGTGGCGACCTGTCAATCACAAAGTAGCTACGCTCTAAAGCAGGGGTGGGCAACTATTTTTCCTGTGGGGCCACATGAGAAACCCAGACTGTTGACGGGGGCCAAACAAATACTGTCAGACATAACCTCTATTTTATCACTATAGAAAATGTACTGGGCACTTATTTTTCAGCATTTATTACACTGAAAATCACTCCAAACAGCATATTATTAAGAAAATGACATTATATGCAGGAGTCTTTGAACCGTACAGGACTGACTCTGTAGGGTAGTAATGTTTTAAAGGTCCCACCAACCTCCCCAAAAATATTTAGCAGTCCATAACTTATTAGAAGAAGAAGAAGAAGATAGTCCTTTATTAGTCCCGCTAGGGGAAATTCAATTTTTTCACTCTGTTAACTTATACACACACATGCACAAACAGGTCCATATACATGCAACAATTGGAGAGGTGTCAGAGTGAGGGGGCTGCTCCTGACAAGCGCCCCGAGCAGTTGGGGGTTTGGTGCCTTGCTCAGGGGCACCTCGGCAGTGCCCAAGAGGTAAACTGGCACCTCTCCAGCTACCAGTTCACGCTCAGTTCTTGGTCCATGTCGGGACTTGAACCGGTGACCCTCCGGTTCCCAAGCCAACTCCCTACAGACTGAGCTACTGCCGCCCCCCCGCCCCCCATTATAGACGTACTGCTGGAGGGACTGCTGCCTGTGGACCAGGACTGCTTTGGGATGGGGACGGGACGACGGCAGCACCCACTGCTAATGGAGAAGAGTAAGAACAATACCTGCTTTCACACCAGAGTCTCCAAAAGTCTCCAGTAACACCACTAGAAGTCACTAGATTTGTCGCTAGGTGCTTTTTTGACAGTCGCTAGAGGCGTCTGAAAACTTGCTAAATATAGCAAGTCTCTAAATTGGCAACACTGCAGCCTCAGCAGGTGATGCTTCAAACATCACTCACGTCAAATGTCCACACTAACAACACACAAGCATTTCAAAACAAAAGCTATTTTTTAAGCTTTGTAGGTAAAATTGTGTGGTTTGTCTGAGACCTCCCAGGCTGGACAGAACCATCACGGGGCCAGATGTGGCCAGGTCTGTTTTAAAGCATCCTCTGCTTTATGGTGTATTTGACTCTGGTAATTGTGATAAATCATTCTGAATATTGATTGTGTTTATATTTATAATTATGCAGTCCTATGAGAAGATCACATTATGTTTATAATGTGTTATCTTGTTTTATAAATATCAAAGATTTTGTTTCTGTACTATGATCAGCTGTAACATTTTGATGCTACATAAATAGTGAACATTATATATATATATATATAGCAGTGAAGAAATTCACAAGAATCACTATTATCTGGTTATATTTTTCCACCATGCTGCAAAAGGACATCATTTTTCAAAGTAAGTTGGCTAACTTGTTTGTTTTAGGAAAAGTGAGATAAAGTTAAAGTACGAGTCTTCTCAACATTTCAGCATGCTTATATCTGAAGAGTGTGGTATCGACATTTAGTGCCCTAAAACATCTACTGCCTATAGTTCACACTAGAGAACTTTGGCCCTGATTTTTCACTACCCGACAGTCTTTGGAGCTCCCCAACAAAAGCCCCAATCAGAGGCAAGTTGCCGATGGTGTCAAAGACACGAGCCAAGAGGCTCACTAATGCCTTGCAGACACTTTCCAGATATCTAGTATGCTGGACTTGCAAGGGACTCTGGCCACAAGCTACAGCCAATGAGAGGGCAAGACACGGGTTGACAGGACACCTGGGGGAGGAGGGGTCGCCTACGAACTTACTGGTTACAGGCTATTCTGTGAACATGTACCAACAACATCAGCAATGTGTCTCGCGTATGGTATCACGTCATTTACTATGTATTTCTTGTGTGTGTTTTCATGACAGATTGTGAAGTGTGAACAGAGTATAGTGATCTGACCCCTTTGAAAGTTGTTTAGTGTGAACTTTACTTAAGCTTTCTTTTTCATTACAAATGTGTTTTCTAGTTTAAAGATTTTCCACTGTGCTAGGAGAAAAGGATCCCAAAAACTGTATAATTTATGCCAAATTCAGCACAAGGTTCACAGATTCTGTATTTCTGGAGCTTCACTTCACTTCACTTCATCTGACTTTACTAAACTGTTAACAAACGTTCCAGAAGGTTTTATCAAATGTTTACATTGAGTCCAGTTCTTCCTCAAAAGACAAAAAATGGAGGAGTTGGTAGGACGACTACATGTGAAAGGGGAGCATTTCAAGCTAAAACAGTGTGTTAAATTACTCTACAAAGACACTATCACTGACTGTCGGCAGGAAAGGGAAACTAACAGCTGTCACACACCTTGATCCATCCATGACCTCCTCTCTTTAAGGATTTATGGCTTGTAACATCATTCTACTTCCACTATTGTTGCTGATAGAGAAGACTCATAACTCATATCTGTATCTGAGGGGAGGGGGACAAGTTTTAACCCTAACCCAGTGACCTTTTTAGGTTGCTCTCCAGCTCTCACCAAATGCATGCTGGGATAGCTCCAGCACCTACACAACCCAGATCATGATAAGTAGCAGAGAGACTCGATGGTTGAGACTGGATAGATCTCTGATGTGTCAAGGTTTCATTACAACAGTGTGAAAGTGAAAACGATTATGAGTGAGTTCCCGAGCTTTGATAGCTAACCTTCATTTCAAACTGCACACAACAAAAAATAACCCCTGAAAACTAGACGAAGTATTCAAAATCACTTTTCTTTATTTTTGAAATGATACTCCCTTTTGTACTTCTACTTTTTTGTAGAAACTGCCCTCTTTTATGCTTTACCATGGTCAAAGGTAAATAGTTCATTTTATTGTTGAGTTGGATCCCTTCATCACCGGCCTATCTGACAAACAGGATGTGATGTGATGCCAGCCATTCCCACAGGAAGCGCTTCCATGACCACAGTCGGCAGCCTGCGGTGATGACAGATTTAAATTGAAGCCACACCTGTGAACCAAAAAGCTGGTCTGCCCCCCGTGTGACATCACTGCCTCTTCACTTCCTGTCCTGGTTATCCCTGTGTCGGCTTCAAGGACGATTTGGACATTGAGACTCCCAGGAAGCTGCCTGTTTCCTGACCTGAGTCAGAAAAAAGACCAGAGGTTCAGAATATGACAGGAAACAGGACACAATAGAGACAAAAACATGACTTTGTTTTGATTACTGGAAATGAAGATCATAATGTTCATTAAATATATATATTTTTATTGCATTGTTTATTTATCCAGCAGGCTTAATCTAAAGCACGGTTTCTATGGCAGTTGACTGTTGCTGACTTACTTTACATGAAAAATAAGCCAAACATTGTAGGAGGGGCTGAAAATAAGATAAATGCATTGAAATTATTGCATTTAGCGCTGTTGGTGTGAGCAGCAGTTCTGCAGAGAATGGCCAGAAAAAAAGTAGCCTTCATCTTAATGTATCTAGTTGAAGGACTAGGATTACAACGTATTACTTGTAAGTTACTTGTAAGGAGTACAAGGGATTACTTTTTAAAAACTTTTTTTTCTTAAAGACTTACTTTGAAAGTAAACACACATTTGTATTTTTTTAGTTAGATGAGAAGAGCTACACCAATCTCATGTCTATAAATATGAAGTTTAGCTCCTGGAGTCCTGCTCGTGACTCCCAGTAAAACCACAACATTTTGTTTTTACACTTTTTTTCTGTACACACTGCTTTAAACATAGCAGATATAACAATGTTAATCAATGAACTTTAACAGATCGGACAGAGCCAGACTATCCGTATCCCTGTGTCCAGTTTTTGTGCTAAGCTAATTAGTTAATTACTGTTTGCAGCTTCATATTTACCATACAGACACTAGAGTACCGTTCTCCTCATCCAAAGCCCCTGTCACGCAGCCTGTTCAAGGTGGGATTGTTTTGTTTGGATTTCATATACATTATCATTATTATTATATCATGATTATATCTTTTATTATTATTCTAAAAATGTCGGGAGTTAATGTAAGCGATGATGAGGATTTATGATCACATATACACATGAGACCTGCTGGCGCCAGCAGCCTGTGTGGTGGTGTGTTGGGTGTGTTCAGGTCAGGATGGAGGCAGACGGAGAGGCGATGAAATGAATTCACTGAGAGCCTTCAGCTCAACACTGTCCTCACGTGGTGGAGCAGAGAATAACACAGCAAGTCGATGTACATGATAGGAAAGCTTTTAGTAAATGGTTTCCTCTAAAGACCCTGGAGTCTGTTCGTTTCACTCACTCAAAGGATCATTCTTTTCAAACTGGCCATTGTTATTCAAGTTTTTGCCATCATGACTCTCAATTGTGTTCAAATTTCCTCTTATACTTAGACTTTATACCTCACGTGATACCTCACTTTTACCTGCAGTACATTACCATGGTAACCAATGGCTGACGTAAAATTGACTGGACTGGATTAAAATGTACAAACAGACCACCTACTGACCAGTCAGCACTCCAGAACAATGGGATCAGTATTCCTACAAAAAGACTGCGATCAAAACCACAAGCTGTATGTAACATGTTTTAGGTCACGGGAGTCTTTGTATATTTTAAAGAGATAAGAAAAAAAAATGCCTCACAAGAAATAATATAAAACTGGTTTATTGTCAGTCTATCATCCATCCTCTAAATGCTCCAGGTCTCTAGTTTGTGACTGTAAAGTCTCATGAGGCTGCGATTATCCTAAAGGTCACCACAGGTCATTTTATACAGTAAGATCAAGTTTTAAAAATTTGTCTCAATACAAGGGCTACTATGGGGACTGATTTCATCACACATGAACACTATTGGGCTCATTGGCTCGACAAGAGTCTCAGCAGTGATACCTAATTTTAGTTATTCAAAAACTATCTGATCCCAGTATGCAGAAATATTCAAATACACCATATTAATTTGAACCCATTAGCGTTGTTTAGTATACATGGTTGGGACCAATGGCTTCCTTGGTTTTCTAGTTTCATATGGTGTCTTCACTCTAACATATATCCAACTTAATGTTCCAGGGAGTAGCGTGGGGGGCATCTGTGATTGTGTGTCCTCTGTGACCTGTCCTTGGCACATGGTCCCACTACCCGTCCTCCATCGGAATGCTGCAACTGGCATGGAGGAGAGTAAAAAAGCACCAGAGTCTCACTCACTAAGTTTGGTTAGCTTGGTCACTCTCCTTTACTTAGCTTAAGTCTGTGTGCAGCTCAGCTCCGTTCAGCCTCAGAAGGAAAAGACAATCATGGTGTAAGAGAATCTGACTGCACTTAAACTAGACTACAATGGCGGCAGGTATTGGAGACACAGGTACGCTGTGGTGAAACTACAGTATTCTGAAGATGGACCAGAGAAGGTAGTCCTACCCCTTTGTGTTCGTAAATAGGTCTATAGGTCTAATAGTGACAGGCTGCTTCACCCGTGGTGTGTGACAGAGTACTTCTGCTGCTGTAACTTTACAAGGGTTATATTACCTAACATGGACCACGGGTGAAAATTATTACTTTATTACCAAGGTTGGGGGGAAAAAGAATTTTTTTTTAATTTTTTGTTTATAATAAATAAATAGGCCCCCCTTTCCTCCCCTTCCCCCTTTTCAACATGCAATTTTTTTTTATTTTTTTTTTTTTTACAGTTTTCTTTTTTTTCTTTTTTTTTTTTTTTACTTGGGTATTTGTTACATGTTCAAAGTAAATAAATAATTAAAAATGAGGTCAAACTAATGGTTGTCACTTTCCACCATATTAAACATGAATCCCAATTAGTATATTAATATGACTATATGACTGTATCAAAATAATGCACAAGATAAGCATATCATTTGTTTCATGAATGGTGTGTTGCTTCAAATGTTGCGGCTGCAAGGACTTTTATGATAAACATTAACATGAGAGCATCTCTAACCCCGACACCACACACCCCTTTGTTGTGGCTGAAACAAAGACACCATGTGGTGAGGTCCCGGCGGCCATCTCTGATTCAGCCATCTTTGTAGTTTTACATGGTCAGCCCTGTTTTGGATCTGTAGCCTCAGTCACCATTTTGAGACAGGAAGCCATTTTCTCTCTCTCTCTCTCTCTCTCTCTCTCTCTCTCTCTCTCTCTCTCTCTCTCTGAGGGTGAGATGAGACTTTATTTATGAGACTGCATTAATTGGCTATCATTTTCTTTTTATTTAAAGAATGGTGAATGATACATACATTAAATCAATTATTCAATACATTTAATAATTATTTTAATACTTACTATGGCATTGATATTTTATTAGTATTATACATTATTATTTTATTGGTACATTTAATTGTTTTTTTATGATATTAATAATTATCTTTAATATTTTCTAATAACCAGACCAGCTCCTACTTGCATCTCCACAGCAGGATATCCCACACTCCCACTTTGTCTGCTTGTCTGTGGTATTACATCAGTCAGAGTTTCTCAAGTCACAGCATTCGCAACACAAAGTAACAGGAACAACCAAGAGAAAGTGCAGCGCCTCGGAGGCGGTTACTGGTTCAGGGTCTCCTCTCATAAGTAGAAATAGTGAGGCATGATGGACGTTAATGAGCTGCCGCACACTGTTCTCAACAGAGCTCAAGGACAAGGCTTAATAGAGAACTGCACATTTTCTGTCAGTCTTTCGGATGTTCTCCCAGTCTTTCCCTTTTCACTTCACTTTTACACTCATTCTTTCGGTTGCTCTCCTCTCTGGTTCCCTCTCTCCTCCTGCTGTCATTTGTTGTTGCGTCCCTTTTCACTGTGTTAAGCACTCAAACTTTCCCACTCTTTCCTCTCTGACCTTCTCCTTCTGCCCACAGCATCAATTTATCTTTTTTATTTTCATTTGATGGGAGTTTGTACAGTGGATCTTGATAGAAAGAAGCAGGGGATCTGTGTATCACAGGGCGCTGCCAAAAGATGAAGGGGAAACTGGTTTCTGACTCCACACCATCACCACCAGGATGTGTTTTCATACAGGTGCTTTCTTTATTCATGTGAAGAGAAATACTTCCAGCAGTCAGATGGGCACATGAAGTTACTAAAGGTTAAACAAAGATAAAAAATAAAACAAGACTTAAAGATGCACCAGTCAACACTTAATTATTAAGAACAGGTCAATTAACTTTGTGTAATGTGAAAGGTGATAATTAGCACCATCTCTACTCAACGGGGCCATATGAGAACAGACGGATAAGAAAGAATAAGCTGAACTCAATTCTGCTCAATATTCATTTTATTTCTTGATTAAAAGCAGTAATTTGTGTGGTTTTGATAAGAGTAGATGTTACAATTAGGGTATGAAAATGTGGAGCAGGCATAGTAAAAATGGCAACTTTACATCACTATTTCGTCAACATTCACAAAAACAATTTTGAAAATGAGCAAGGTTTTACAGTATTTCAAACACCAACATTAAATTAACTTCATATAAAAACACATTTTTTTTTCTTCAGTGGGAGAAATCCAGTCTGTATTGTGCTTGAACAAATGTACTAAAGTCAGGGTGAATGTCTGAGGTTCGTATGTGATCATCTGTGGGAGAGGATCCGTATCTGGATATTTGTTCACATACGTATGTAGGTAGATCCAAAGGGAACCAACATCTTGTGAGCATGCCTCCTCATGTGTGGGAAGTTCTCCTCTTTGAGCAAAGAATAAAAGTCCAGCAGTGATACAGACGTAAAGTGCTTAAAGTTCTCAAATGCTTCTTTTTTCTCAGGGCATGTTAGTGCTGCAGAGTCCACCAAACACTGAAACACTATATCGATATCACATAGCTGGTTTTGGCTGCTCCATCGCTGGATGTTTGAAGCTTGGTAAAAAGACCTTGCTGATTTTGCAGCGCTGCTAGCATGATGATGATCATGGTTTTATTCAACACAATAAAAATGACGGACCCAGCTAGGTTTGGCTCCACACAAATGGCCGGCGCTGTTTCCTAACAGCTAAAGCTAAGCTAGCCGGTCTTCCATCCCAGGCTAAATGATTCCTCCCTTCGACATCGTTGGAAAATGGATTTAAAATACCATTCTAGTTAATACAGACATTTTTAGCAGCTAGCTCAGTCTGCTAAGCTGAAAAGTTGAGCCAAAATTTTGCTGTTCCGTCTTCAATAAACAAGCAACATAACATTTACACTCACCTTTCAAAAATACGATGAATATTCTTTCCTCTCGGCCCGTTGAGCCGTTGTTCCACCAGTGTCCGGCCGCGCTTTGCAGGGAGGAAGTGACGCATGACGTACTCCGTAGCGTACGACGTGATGACGCACGTTTTGTGCAGTGGTCAACTCAGCTAGACTTAATTTGACTCAGCTTGAATAATGTGGTAACATTGGGTTTTACAGTGTGACCATGAGATCTGCTTCTGGGTTCTTGGATCCTGGTTGTTTCTGGTTGATTCTGGTGGTCCAGAGACTCACTGTGTCCCCACACTTTCACTGTATATGTGTGTGTGTGTGTGTGTGTGTGTCTTGTGACCTGCTGGCTTCCAGATTCTTTGCCTCCACAACTTCGTCTCCTGCCTGCTCCTCTGCGGCACCATTGCCTTTACCCGAACTGAACTGAACTGAACTGAGTGTGTTAGAGCCAACGTCATTAACCACTCACCTGTTTCTTGGTCTGGTCTGGTTTGGCCTGCCGAACCAACGGGGTAGTCACAGACTGTGGAGATTCATTGCTGGATGGTTGAACTGTACTGTGTGGGGCTGAAGTATAAGGTGAGAGATGTGGTCTACACAGCATTCTGTAAAATGTCAATCAAAGGTATCTATAAACTTAATCATACATTATTTATGCATGATAAATTTTGTCATTTTTTATAACCACATTATAAACAAATCTTTGATCATCTTTTTGACACCCCCGTCAACTCAACAGTGTGTGACGGCTGTGCGTAATGACTGTTGCTTTGAAATTGTTGAACCATCTTGATGCAACACAGAAAAATTGCAGTTCTTCTTTTTCATTCCTTTCAATGACAGATCTAATGAGAAGTGGAGCGAACAGAAAGATCAATAGAGGATGTTTAAGGGCTTTTCTATATTTGTATATCACCAAATGTGTGGGACTGGAAATGGAGCTCATGCATATGCCCCAGTTCTATTAATATTTATAAAACAGAACCAGACCTAAATGTGGCTTTAGAAATCTGACGAACAGCGTGTATATTCACGTTTCTGGTGTCTCTGAAATAGCAGATTGCACTTGTGTTCTCTAGTCAAAACATACAAGACATGAGGATGCTCAATTTGCTACTGAGATAACATCAATCACAATTTTAATTCATTTATTAATTAATTTAATTAATTAATCACCATATATTCATTTACACTTCAACCCAACTATATTTCTGTTGTCCTTTATGTAATGTATTACTATAAAACCAAATCTAATATTATTGGCCAAACATTAGCCAAAGTGTATGTTAAAAAAAAAGGAATATACAGTATGTTGTATTCAATATGCTACAGATCTATCAGAGCCACTGGAAAATAAATCCTTACTAGTGGGTCCTTTTATGAAGTATGTATAATTTTAATTTAAATCTAAACTGCTGTAAAATGTTTTGCTTGAAAAAATGCCGTTGTACTGACAGCTTGAGTCTGGCATGTATCTGTAAGATTCTTTCAGCATACAAGAATAAAGCAGCTGAAGCATTTCCAAATTTATTCTCACACCTCCACACTGGGGTGTGACCTTGAATTACAGACTGTATAATTACAGTTTCTTTACAGTTCCACATGAATAATCTACACAGATATCTGATCCTGTTTATGACAAGGCTTTTGGTTGTTCCTTGACTAGAAACAGTTCAGTGATGACTTGCTGGATGTAGACTGTGGATATAAGCCTATAATTTCTCCTCCCCTTCTGCTATCTGCATAAAACGATAGTGATTGGTTTAAAAACAAACAAAAATAGCTAGCTAGATTGTTATTTCCAGTACCACAATGATAGCCAGGCCTTTCTTTAGCATGATTAGTTCAGTGATGCTGCTAGAACCGATGAAACAATTTATTGCTGAAAATATATATTTCTATTTTTTAAAAGATGCAAACTCAAAAAATATGATGTAATTTCAGGAAAAGGTTACCTTTCTTGTTCAGATTAATCCCTTGAGGATGTGCTCCTTGTCCTTGGGCTCCCTTTTTTAAGGGAAGTCATACTTGGTTGCAGAACATGAAACAAATGACGCTAAGTTTGATTTAATCAGAGCTCACAAAGGTTCTGTTCGACCGTCTCTGTATCAGCCCCTACTTTAACATGTCAGGCTTGTGCAACCGGAGGCAGAAAATGGCCAGTAATAAAACAGTGGGGCTGTCAGCGTTTTTAATGAGCTGTAGTGTCACATAGATCTGGGGGCTCTCGCTGTCCCCTCTGAGGAAAAAAAAAAAAGACCTTGTCCTTTCTCTGGAAACTTTTTAATGAACACAGCTGGAACTTTATTCTCAGGTAGACTACAATTTGCTGTGGCCTCCCCTCAACATTCCTCTGAGTCATAGAAACAGTATAACCTACGTTAGAGCACCAATTTCCTCAAGTCTCCAATGGATAATGTCAATATATTACATTTATTTCAAAGCAAACTAGCTGGTTTTGAAAGCCTGGCATCTTAGTGACATGACTCCATTTGTGGAGATACTGTACTCTATTCAGAACAGAACAAATTAACATGTCACTTCCATTTCTGTTTTCGTTAATTGAAAGGATGAGTGTCAGGGCTTCCAGATCCTAGGTTATGTTTATTTTCCTTTTTCACATTCATTAGGGTTAACCCTAACCCTAACCCCATTTCCTGTTTTATTTTGACATCACTAACCTCCCTCTCCTTTCAGATCACTGCACTTCCTGCCCTCATGTGTTCCACGTCCACTGACCTACTTTTCATCGCTGCACCTGATTGTAGCCCCGCCCCTGATCGTTTCCACCTGTGCCTCATTGATCACTCCTCTAGTATATAATGTGTGTCCTCCCTTCCTTGTGTTGCCAGTTCGTTTTTGATTGTCATGGTGATTTTCATTCTGTTTTTTGACCCTGCTTTCTGCCCACTGTTTTTTGGATCTGGTTGCCTGTTGGACTGCTTACCCGTGTACCGACCCTTGCTAAGTAAAGATCGTGTTGAACTTTTACCTTTCCTGAATCACAGTCGTGCATTTGAGTCCTGTGCCTGTCTGATTCTGACGCTACAATGATGTTGAGTTGTGAAGCTCTGCAAGAACTCTTTACAATTTAAAGATATAACACTAAAAAACAATATACATATTTTGAGGAGAAGCTAAAAAACTCCTTGTGTTTTTCTGTGCTGAAGGGATCACACAGTGTCACTGGCAGCCAACGAAAGGGTCCCATGATGCCTCAGTTCCATAAATGCTAGAGGTCTGAGCTATTCTGGGACTACACCTGTGTTACTTAGCATAGCTGTAGCCTGGTGAGACATCAGCAGACACATTTCAATTACTGAGCAGTTACTCTTTAATCCTAGACCCTCGCCCCATTGTGATGCACAGAGAGTCAAAATACTCCTGATCCTTGTCATCATCATGTGGTGCTTTGGGCAGAGACATCTGAAACTGAATCTGGTACAGCACCAACCCTTAAACAAATTATGGATTGTCAATTATTAATCATATATTGGATTATCCACAGGGAATCAAAAGGTGTTAAACCCATGTGAACATTTTAGTTTTAAGTGAAGACAGCAGTGAAAGTAACTGTCCAATCAAATTGTCCATGGAGCATTGCTGAGCACTCTGACGTCACACATTTTATTAGCAGCTGTTTCATTTGTGATCCTACGAGCTGCTACCAGGGTAGCAGGCAGCTACTCTTCCTGGGGTCCACACACAAACAAAAACTTAACATATAACAAGACATATAACACATTTAAAAAACTGTAATAAAAACAGACAGATAAAATAAAAAAGAGAAAAAAAACATTAAAAGAAGAAAAACAAACCAACGGAAACTGACAAAAATTAAAAAAGCACCTTGCTCAAGGACACATTGACACGTGATCGGAGCAGCCAGGGATCAAACCACTGACCTTCTGATTGGTGGACGACCTGCTCTACCCTCTGAGCCACAGCCGCCCTTTACTTTGTTTTAGTCAATACACAATGATTGAAAAGAAAAGTGATAAAAATAATAGAAAGAAATAAGAAAACAATAATAAATAAAAAGCAAAATGAAAAAATAG
The DNA here is from genome assembly GCA_947000775.1 of Pterois miles. Taxonomy (NCBI): domain Eukaryota; kingdom Metazoa; phylum Chordata; class Actinopteri; order Perciformes; family Scorpaenidae; genus Pterois; species Pterois miles. The sequence goes on along the minus strand of CAMQGK010000626.1, from coordinate 85,482 downwards.
GGGTGAATAGGCAACAACAACAGTGGACATAGACACATATGGTATATGTAAACAGACAAAAGCTGACTAACTGTACATCACGCTGGCCGCAGTGCAGTCCCTCAGACTGGCCTCACTACTACTGATTATTTAGAGGGCGTGCTGGGTGAATCTTTATGGGAGATTGCAAAAAGAATTTAATGTAGTAGAGTAAAGCTAGACTGATCTTAATGCTGTGCCTCATGCTGGGACCGTACTAAGGCCAGGGTCCTTCAGACTGGGCTTGATGCTGTCCCTCACACTTCCTGCCCTTGTGTGTTTTCCCTCCATTTGTATGATTGACAGCCCTGACCCAATTCCCTCGCCTGTGCTGATTATCTGCTCCGCCCTGATTGTTTCTACCTGTCTTGCTACCCTCCCCTTTCCCACAGTATTGAATGTTTGTTCCATCTCACCTCTGTGCCAGTTCGCCTTCGTCCTCTGTAGCCGGTGTACCAGCATTTCCCGTTTGACGTTTTCCTGGTTTATGACTTTTTGGATTTTTGACTCTGCCTCTTTGTTGCCTGCCATCTGGATCTGTTTGCTGATTCTGACTGTCTATCTGTGTACCGAACCCATTTTGTGAGTACAGATTTTTTGCCTGCATCTAAACCCGCCTCTGGGTCCTCTCCTCTCTGGTGCCCTGGTCATAATCAGACCTGGCTGCAGAAACAAATTAAAATGGGGGCATTACATTTGTTCAGGGGGGCACACTTTTTCAACCTAAATTTTATTTGGCTCAGTGGCTCTGTGTGGTCCAGTGGTGCAGAGAAATAATTTTCTCTCACTAAAAAGGGGCATTACATCCCAAAATCTAAAAATCAAATAAAAAAACAATAGTGTAGTGCTGTGTCCATTTATTGAAGTCAAAATTCAAGCATAAGCATAAACATATGCATTGATAAACATAACAGTAACACTGAAGTAAACATTCATACTAGGACAGTTACCAAGAGCAGCTAGAGAGCAGAACAAAGCAGTGTTAGCGTTGTGCCTGGAAGTAACCAAACTCTGTGTGTGTGTGTGTGTGTGTGTGTGTGTGTGTGTGTGTGTGTGTGTGTGTGTGGTTCGAGGGGTTGGGGTGGATCCGAGAGAAACAGACAGAGATTTACTCCACTTTTAGTAGAGTGTCAAGTGGCTGTGTGAAGGTTCAATGAAGGAAATTGGCAATAAAATAAATAAGTAAAACAGCAATAAGTAAAGTGCAGCAGGTGGTGGGTATTGTATATGCATAGCATATATATATGTAATTATATAATTATATGTAATTATATACATTTGGTCCAGGAATAAATACGGAGCAGATGATCAGAGTCACATAGGGGTCAGACCTTGGTTCTGGTTCAGACCTTGGTTATGGAGCCTGATGGCCACCAACAGAAAGGACTGACCCAGACGGTTTGTAGTGGGCCGAGGGGGGATCAGTCTCTGGCTGAATGTACTCCTCATCTGGACCAGTTGGTCATAGAGGGGGTGACAGACTAGTAAAACATCTGGAGTAGCCTGTTGAACACATTGAAGGTCCTCAGCCTCCTCAGGAAGAATAGTTTGCTCTGTCCCTTCCTGTAGAGGCCTCGGAGTTGTTGGACCAGTCCAGTTTATTGTTTAAGTGAATCCCCAAGAACTTGTAGTTGTCCACCACCTCCACCTCCTCCCCACGGATGGTGATGGGAGTAGGGGAGCCCTTCCTCCTCCTCCGGAAATCCACCACCAGCTCTTTGGTCTGACCAATATTGAGCTGGAGGTGATTGATGTCGCACCAACTCACAAAGTTCTCTACAAGGGTCCTGTACTCCTCCTCGTTGTCATCTGTGATGCAGCCGACGATGGAGGAGTCATCGGAGAACTTCTGCAGGAGGCATGTTGGGAGTTGAAGCAGAAGTCGGAGGTGTAGATGGTGAACAGGAACGGTGACAGCACAGTTCCCTGGGGAGCACCAGTGTTACTCACCAGCACGTCAGACAGGCTGCCCTGCAGTCTGACATACTGTGGTCTGCTGGTGAGGTAGTCCCTAATCCAGTCCACCAGGTCCTGGTCTACCTGCATAGCTGAGAGCTTCTCAGCATGCCGGTGCGGTTGGACTGTATTGAATGCACTGGAGAAGTCGAAGAACATGATCCTCACTGTGCTCTGCGGCTTCTCCAGGTGCGTGTAGGCTCTGTGGAGCATGTAGATGATGCCGTCGTCCACGCCAATGTTTGCCTGGTATGCAAACTGTAGGGGGTCCAGGGAGTCGCTCACCAGGGGCCTGAGGTGCTGCAGGACCAGTCTCTCCAGGATCTTCATGATGAGTGACGTCGGAGCGACTGGCCTGTAGTCATTGGGGGTCAGTCACTAGGCATTTATAGGCCTATCACCTGTTGCTACACTGTTGAAGGGCTCCTGTAAAGTCAGTCTCTTAGGAGGTAGAGGAAGGTGTGGTTCACTTGAATGTGACAGACCAGGATTGAGTCTGGTTGCTCATCATATACTGTATCTACAGTACATGTAATATGTTACAGATGTACCACCACTACTGAACAAAAACCTGGTATCTCCATGACAGTTCAGCTTCTGTAGGAGTGATTCAATACTTTGGGAATAATTACGGTGATATTAAACTGAAAGGTGATTACATTTCCCAAACTTTCTCTCTACTTGTCCGACACGCTTGTCAACTTAATTTCTTAAAAAGCAACTAGCAGCTAATCCAGTTGCCTCATACTTTATTTCCGTGCTCGCTGCTGAGAGTAGCTGCAGTTTTGCCGCTCCGGTCGCGGTGTGTTTGCAGGTTGTAGTATTATGAAAGTTTCTAATCTGTAGAGAAATAGTTCACTAATTTAGATATAAGCTTCCTGGTCTCTGGTGACACAGAAAGCAATTGTAAAAAAGTGTGTCTCTCACAAATGGATCCAAAATTGGGAATGTTTTCCCTCATAAAGCGCCTGACAAAAAAAGTGTGTGGTAGATTATACTTTGAACTTAGCTGACAGAAAGATGCAAACTAGTTGTCTAAATTGTTGTCTAAAAAAGTCCTTTATGCACTTCAGCCCCTTTACACACCATACAGCAAATGCTGGAGTAAAGGCATGGTTGTGGCAAAATGGTGTAAATATTGAAATACAAAGGACTTTGTAAATATGTTTCACTGACAAAGAATCTTCAGTGAATTTCTGGCAGCAAAATTATAACTTTGGTTTCATGGAGGACATCAGCTCCAGTTTAACCAGAGGGGGGCAGAAATTAGTCATTCTTGATCTGGACAACCCCACTGCCAGTATGCCAGCGCCCAGCATTAGCTGCCCAGTAGTTATCTTTAAATACTGGAAGACCCAGACCGCCAACCAGAGTGGGTCTGAATAAATGTTTATGTTATTTATTTATTTAATTTGATAAATTTAGTTTATGTAGTTTATGTAGTAGTTTATGTTTTTATAACCTCTGTTCTCAAAGGTCCCAATTGTTAAGCACGTGGCAAAAGACAGGTTTGGACTCACACGCAATAACAGGCTTAAAGCAGGGGTAGGCAATAATCGACGTCTTTAATACAAAGCAGGTCTGGTACACGGGAATCAATACTTGCAGTCAGAGTCCAAATCAGAAGGCTGAGGCAGGGTCACAAAACGGGCTGATAGTCATACACGAGGAGATCAATATCAATGAATGCTGGGACCCTTAACTCTGGGAAACAGACAAGACGAACTGGCACAGGAGGAATGGGGAGCACACATTATATACTAGTGAAGGGAGTGACTAACTACGGACAGGTGGAAACAATCAGGGGCGGGGACGATCAGACTCAGGTGAGTGGTGAGGAAAACTAGGTCACTGGGCAGTGCTCAAACGTGCAGGCGGGAAAGCATGCAGGGCAGGGGGTGAAGTGATCTGCAACAAGAGGAAAGGTTAAACATGCAAAAAACCAAAAAAAACCCAAACAAAAAACCCACCCAACATTCACCCCCCTCCCCCCCCAACCCCCTCTACCCTCCCCCACACCCCTACCCTCTAAATTCTTAACACCTCCTTCATCCTCCCCCCCCCCCCCCCCCCCCCCCCCCCCCCCCCCCCCCCCCCCCCCCCCCCCCCCCCCCCCCCCCCCCCCCCTCCAACTTCCCCCCGTCATACCCGCCCCGTCGAAAGCCGGGGATGCGGAGCCCGGACCTCCCACCCTTTCCTTCTTCCCATAGTTGCTACGGTTGGTGGATCCTCTTTACCTGGGTAGTTCAGCTTTCTTCCTGGTGTTGGAGATATCTGAAGGGGCCCAGTTTCTCTACCCATCCCTCCTGAATACCTGTCTCGGCCGGGTTTCTTGCGGGCGAAAATGGGGTCTGGATCCCCGCCTCCCTCTCTGCTTCGCCCTCCCGCCCTCTCCCCCCCCCCCCCGCTCCTTCCCCCCCCCCCCCCCCCCCGCCCCAGCGGAACCAGAGCATGCTCCTCTCCTACACAGGGGTGAACCAAACTAAGAAAGGAAACAGGAGGAGGAAAAGGAAAAAAATTTAGATGTTCCCCCCCCCACGGCCCTCCAAAAGAACTGGCCCCCCCCCCCCCCCCCCCTCCCCCTTTCTTCCTTTCTCACGATAATCTCCCAAAAAGCCCTTACACCCCCCCCACACCCCCACCCCCCACCCCAAAAATTGGCCCCCCCCCCCCCTCATAGGACATAAACATAATGACACCTCCCCCCCCCTCTTTAGCGGAGTATAGGAATTAAAAACCTAGAATTTCCCAATTTTCAGAAGTGGTTCTTCTAAGGGTGGGGGAAACATTTAATTATGTGTCTGCGGGGAGGAAAGGAAAAGGGATGGGGTTGTAGCAACGGAGTGGGCTGGACGGATCCCCCCCCCCCCCCCCACCCAGCCGCCCCCCTCTCTCTTCCCCCCCCCTTTCTTGATGTAAGGTGGAGTTTGTAGGAAGAGTAGGAGATGTTGGGCTGTGGCCATCTTGACCACCCTCAAAAAAACCAATAACAGACAGCAGGACATCAAGACGCCCCCCCCCCCCCCCCCCCCCCCCCCACAAGAAAAGAAAAAAGCCCCCCCCATCATATAGTTTTTTTTTCTTTGGATTAGAAAGATAAAAAATAGAAAATACCCCCCCCCTCTCGGGTCGTTTTTTTATTTATTTATCACCCAACCCCCCCCCCCCCCCCCCCCCCCCATCCCCCGCCACACTCTCTCGTCTCTCTTCTCTTCTTTGCAGGAGGAAACCATGTTATATTCTCACTTGCCCCCCCCCCCCCCCCCCCCACCCCCCCCCCCAACCCCCAGAAGATGAATAAAAAACTCTTTTTTATGACCCCCCTCCCCCAAAAAAATATATTTTGTGAGTCAACTATACCCACCCAATTCTATCCCCATAAAATTCCCAAATTTCCTTTTGGACACCCCCCCTCCTCCCCAAAAAAAAAAAATTAACCCCTCCCCATTATTCCCCCTTCTCCTCTCCAGAAAAACACAAAATCCAACACACACATCTACCCCTTAAACACCACCACCCCCCCCCCAACTCTTATTCTTTTTTTATTATAATTTTTAATCATTCTTCTTTATAATTTCTCCCCCCAAAAAAACCCCCCCCCCCCTAAAATAGGGCCAATATCCCCCCTCCCAAACTATTATTTTTACACTTCTCTCTCTACAAAGAGAAAATATCCCCCCTTAGAAGGGAAAACCAGGCAACAGTAATCCAAATATATGGCCGATGAGGTGGAAGACTGGTGGCGCGGGCTTTATAAAAACCCACGCGCTGCAACGGGGGCACCCAGAGGCGGGGCGGGAGGCCGCCCGGCGGCCGCCCGAAGGCCCGCCCCCCGCGGGGCGCGGGCGGCCCGCCCCGGGGGGCGGCAGGCCCGCCCCCCCCCCCCCCCGCCCAGCCCCCCCCCCCCCCCCCCCCCCCCCCCCCCCCCCCCCCCCCCCCCCCCCCCCCCCCCCCCCCCCCCCCCCCCCCCCCCCCCCCGCCCCCCGGGCGGGGCGCCAAGGAGGTAAACATCCAAAATAAAACAGGAAGTGCACCAAAATAAAAGCATGCAACACAGACACAGACTAAGACCTAGTTATCTTAACACCAATTTAAAAGTCTACTTTTTCAGCTCAAGTCATTGTGCTGAACATGAAGCTTAGCTGGAAAGCACAAGATGTCAATAGTTTTAACCATGCGCCTCATCCAGAGATCCATAGTAGTGGAGGGGGTGCCGGGCGTGGTGAAACAAGTCCACGGCAGATGTGTGGGGACGAAGCCGGAACTGAGGTACAAATTGGCATGCAGCTCAGCGATGGTGGGCCTTTGGGTGGGATCTGCATGCAGCATCCGCTTCATTAAAGATGCTGCCAGCAGTTTAATGTGCTGCAGAGAGTCAAGTGTTGCGTAATCTGGAGGAACAGAGGAGTATGGGTGATTCAAATTCTTGCACAAGAAACTGTCATTGATGCTGAGTACACAAGTGCAAACATAAGATAAGATAAGATAAGATATTCCTTTATTGGTCCCACAGTGGAGAAATTCACATGCATACAGGTAGCACACACACATACACACTCTACCAACTTTTACCCAGTATGTGTCATGCTGCACACGGGACAATAAAATCCTGGACTTATTGTATGCCAACTGCAAGGAGGCATACACATCATCCCCCTCCCCCCTGGGAAGATCAGACCACAACCTGGTTCATCTCCAGCCTGTGTACAGACCCCTGGTACACAGAGAACCAGCCGTCTCCCGCACAGTGAGGACATGGTCCAAAGAAGCTGAGGAAGCTCTGCAGGACTGTTTCAACACAACAGTGTGGGAGGAACTCTGGGATTCTCATGGGGAGGACATAGATGGATTGACGGGCTGCTTAACGGACTACATTAACTTCTGCGTGGAAAACACCGTACCAACCAGGATGGTAAGGTGTTTTTCCAACAACAAACCCTGGATTAATCCTGATATAAAGGCCCTCCTTAAGGAGAAGAAGAGGGCCTTTAGATCAGGAAATAAGGAGGAGCTGAAGGCTGTTCAGAGGGAGCTAAGGAGGAAAATCAGGGAGGGGAAGAACAGCTACAGGAGGAAGATGGAGGAACAGTTGCAGCAGAACAACATCAGTGGAGTCTGGAAAGGCCTAAAAACCATCTCAGGCCACAAGAAACCAGACTCCAAGGCTGTGGGAGACCTAAAGTGGGTGAATGATTTGAACCACTACTTTAACAGGTTCAATGAGTCACCTACACCTACCCCTCCCCCAGCCCAGTCCACCCTGCTGCAGCCCCCTCCATCTCCCACTTCAAGACAGTGCCCCCCCTCCTCCTCCTCCTTCACCACCTTCAGCACAACAATAGCCCCCCCACTGACATCGACACCTACAGCTCTACCTGTGGCTCCAGCAGACCCGTCACACAGACAACCCCCCTCTGCTCCACTACACAACTCTACTCCCCCACCCCCCTCCTCTGCCTCTGACACACAGCCCCCCTGCTCCAGTTTGTCCTTCACGACACTTCAGGTGAAGAACCAGTTCATGAAGATGAACGTGAGGAAGGCTACGGGTCCAGATGGCATCAGCTCCAGGCTCCTGAAGTCCTGCGCAGATCAGCTGTGTGGGACTTTTGGACGTCTATTCAACCTGAGCCTGAAGCTGAGGAAGGTACCACAACTGTGGAAGACATCCTGCGTGGTACCTGTGCCCAAGACCCCACACCCCAAGGACCCCAGCAGCTTCAGGCCGGTGGCATTAACATCCCACCTGATGAAGGCCCTGGAGCGCCTGGTCCTCCAACATCTCCGCCCTGTGGTGAGTCCATCCATGGACCCACTACAGTTTGCCTACCAACCTGGCATTGGGGTGGATGATGCCGTCATCTTCCTTGTGGACCGAGCTCTGTCTCACCTGGAGAAGCCTGGAAGCACTGTGAGGATCATGTTCTTTGATTTCTCCAGTGCATTCAACACCATCCAGCCGACACTTCTGGGGGACAAACTGGAGACTGCAGGGGTAGATCAACATCTTACATCCTGGATACTGGACTACCTCACAAACCGCCCACAGTTTGTGAGGACACAGGACTTCATTTCAGACACGGTGGTCTGCAGTGTGGGGGTTCCTCAGGGAACGGTTCTGGCTCCGTTCCTCTTCACGCTCTACACTGCAGACTTCTTCTACAACTCACCAACCTGTCACCTGCAGAAGTTCTCTGATGACTCTGCTATCGTCAGCCTCATCACTGATGGGGACGATGGGGAGTACAGAGAACTTTCCCAGGACTTCGTGGACTGGTGCCTGCGGAACCACCTCCAGATCAACGCGGGGAAAACTAAAGAGCTGGTGGTGGATTTCCGCAGGCAAACTCATCCCCCTCCAACACCGGTGAACATCCAGGGATCAGACATTGTGATGGTGACATCTTATAAATACCTGGGTGTTCACCTGAACAATAAACTGGACTGGACAACAAACTCCTCTGCACTCCATAAGTAAGGCCAGAGCAGGCTGTACCTGCTCAGGAGACTGAGGTCCTTTGGAGTGCAGGGGACACTATTGAAAACATTTTATGACACTGTTGTGGCATCAGCCATATTTTATGGAGTGGTTTGCTGGGGCAGCAGCATCACAGCTGCAGACAGGAAGAGGCTGGATAAGATTATTAAAAGGGCCAGCTCTGTCCTGGGATGCTCTCTGGACTCAGTGCAGGTGGTGGGAGAGAGGAGGACGATGGCTAAGCTGTCATCCATGATGGAGAAGGACTCCCACCCCATGAGAGACACCATCAGAGCTCTGGAGAGCTCCTTCAGTGACAGGCTGCTACACCCTAAGTGTACGAAGGAGCGTTACAGAAGGTCCTTCCTGCCTACAGCTGTTGGACTCTACAACCAGCACTGCTCCCAGTAGACCACATATCACAGTCACATTCACAACAAACTGACCGGACACAAGTGCAATAAGGACTTTATGTACAATTATATCATTGATATGATGGACACATTTTTTTTTTTTTTTCTGTCTTTACTTTTTTCTATTTTCTATTATGTATATACTAATTTATTTTTATTTGTATTGCTGCTGTAACGTGTAAATTTCCCCACTGTGGGACTAATAAAGGAATATCTTATCTTATCTTATCTTATCTATATAAATGCTCACTCTGTAGTTCATACAAGTCACTGACAGGAAGGCTGGTTTCCAGAGAAAAAACTGGGAGAAGTGAGGAGAAGCTCAATGATGAAACCTCTCTCCATTCAGGGAAAGGTTGCTCTTTGGTTTTAGTTCAGCTCTTCGTGGTCTACTGTGTTAGCCATGCGCCTCCTCCTGGGATCCACAGGGGTGGAGAACCGCGGGAGAAGATGTGTGGGGATGGAGCCAGACCTGAGGTGGCACTGGCATACAGCTCAGTGATGGTGGGCCTTTGGGCGGGATCCGCATGCAGCATCCCATTTATTAAAGGCGCTGCAAGCGGGTTGATGCACTGCACAGAGTCGTAAATTAAGAAATCAGATAAACACACATAGACACTGATGGTGTGGATGTTTTTCTTGATGAATTTGAAGGTCTTCCCTTTACAAGAAGCCTGCTGTTTTCACAACACGCTGCAGGGCTTTTTTGCAGCTTTGGTGCAGCTGCATTGAAGACACAAAATAGTAAAATACTGATACAAAATACCCCGAGTAAACATTTTACCCCCATTCTAAAACTCAATCACTTAAACAACATGATTATTTATCAATCTGTTCCTGTGGCAGTCAGTTAAAACGAAGTCTGTGCAATTACACTAGATGGCCACCAGAAGGCGGGGCGCCCTCGAGTGTAGCATCTCTCATGCAGTGACTGTTTATCGGGCACGGAAGAAGTCAGAGGTCAGAGGTGAATTTGATGTCTTGGGACTTGTAGTTGCCTGTTGGAGACAGACGGAGGAGCGAAATCTGATTGTTGGAAATCCTATCGTGTGTGCGGAGCATAAACTGATCTGTGACGTATGATATCAGATAGACTAACATATCATCTGGAGAGAAGGAACCTGAGATCAAAACACCAAAGTGGATTCAGTGGGCAGGGGAACAATGGATTCAGTCCTAAGTCTAGAATCAGAGGTGAGGAAGGCTCAAGTGAATAAGGAGGTTGTGGTGGCAGTTTTCTTCGATGTTGAGAAAGCATACGATTTAATGTGGAAAGAGGGTCTATTGATTAAACTTAAGAAGTTAGGGATAGTGGGGAAAATGTATAGATGGATAAAAGATTTTCTCCAAAGAAGAACTATAGAAGTGAGAGTGGGAAGAAGGTTTTCCAATAATCATGTGGTGGATAATGGTACACCACAGGGGAGTGTGATAAGTCCATTGTTGTTTTCAATCATAATTGATGATGTTTATGAACCTGTGGGTCAGGGTGTTGGGAGGTCACTGTTTGCAGATGATGGGGCACTGTGGAAAAGGGGAAAGAATGTAAAATATGTGGTGAAACAAATGCAAGAATCTATTCAAAGGGTAGAACACTGGGCTTTTCAATGGGGATTTAAGTTTTCAATTGAAAAAACAAACACAATTTTCTTCACAAGGAGGAAAATAGGAGCAGATGTAAAGCTAATTTTATATGGGAAAGAGCTCAAAAGGGTGGATACAATTAAATTTTTAGGGGTATGGTTTGACTCTAGGCTCACCTGGAATGTACATATCGATAAGGTTGTAAATAAATGTAAAAAGGTGTTAAACGTGATGAGGTGTGTGGTAGGAACGGAGTGGGGAGCATTGAAAACTATATATGTAGGTTTAATAAGGTCGGTTCTGGACTATGGTTGTGTGGCATATGGGTCAGCATCCAAAACTTTGCTTAGGAACCTGGATATAATACAGACACAAGCATTAAAGATTTCAAGCGGGGCTTTTAAAACAACAGCTGTACCAGCAGTACAGGTAGTAATGGGAGAAATGCCTTTGGAATTAAGGAGACAACAATTAATGATGACATACTGGGTTAATTTACAAGGACATAACATTATTAATCATCAAACAATTAGTATTATCAAACCATGCTGGGAACACAGTAAAAAGTCCACAAAGAGCTTTGGCTGGGTGGTCAAAAAGAAGGCAAATGAAATGGGATTATCAGAGAGGAATTACTCTCCAACTGTTGTGTTGCCAGCGGTACCTCCTTGGTTTCTGCCACAGCCGGTAGTTGATCTAAGCCTCCGTCAGATGGGAAAAGAGGAAGAAGAGGTCAAAGCTGAAGTAAATTCTTATATCAGAAGGAAGTATTACAGTCATTTATGTATCTATACAGATGGGTCTAAGGACCCAGAGACTGGCAGGGCGGCAGCAGCTTTTGTGGTTCCAGCATTTGACGTTGAAAGTGGGAAAAGAATTACTGATGATGTGTCTGTATACACATGTGAAATGATGGCTATGATTATGGCATTACAATGGGTGGAGGACATCAGGCCTGAGAGAGTGGTAATTGCATCCGATTCTAGTGCAGCATTGATGAGATTACGATCCAGCAACTCTAGATGTAGAGAAGACTTATTATTTGAGTTATTAATATCATTATTTAGAATCCAACAAATGAGATTGGTTGTTAGTTTCGTGTGGGTGCCGGCCCATGTTGGAGTTGAGGGGAATGAGAGGGCAGATAAAGCAGCTAAAAGAGCTATGAGGAGTGGAAGTAATCATATCAATGTAAACATCAGTAAACTGGAAGCCAAAGTGGTGATTAAGGGGCAAATCAAAAAGATGTGGCAGGACGAATGGAACAATGAAAGTACCGTAAAGGAAGATTTCTTTATAAACATAAACCATTAGTTGGGGGTGCAGACTCTGGAGGACGAAATCGAAAGGAGGAGAAAATCATAACAAGAATGAGGACTGGTCATACTGGACTAAACAGCACATTGTATTTAATTGGGAAACATAGTAATGGCAGATGTGAATACTGTGGAGAAGAGGAAACAGTGGAGCATGTATTGAAGGTTTGTCAGAAATATTTTACAGAGAGGGAAACTTTAAAATCAGAGCTCAGAAAGATTGAAATCAATAATATTGGTAACATCCTGTCAAAGCCTTCAGGGGATAAGAGCTGGAGACTCCTGCTAGAATATTTAAAATCAACAAGATGAAGCAATAGAATCTGAGACATGAGTATTGTTTGTTTAGTTTAGTTATTATTGGGGTTAGATATTAATAATTTATGCTTTTCATTTATTAGAGCTTTAGAAGGATTATAGCGCCTTAGTCCACACTCCAGATCAGTGGGTGGCGGTAATGCACCCGAAAGTTGTTTGCCAACCGCCAATAAACAAGAAGAAGAAGAAGAAGAAGAAGAGGAAGAAGAAGAAGACGCTATTGAACCGTCACTGATGTGTTGTTTGTATTCCTGCACAGGTATGTATGATATATAGACAGAAATAATAAATATGTTGTCTAAGTGTAAATATTATTTTACGGGGGCGGAAGTTGTGTGTTTACTTTGGATGAAAGATCGGCGCCCAGCGCTAATGTTAGCATGCTAGCTGTTAATGTCCGTGACTGTCAATAGCAGTCAGTTTATTCTATGCAGGGTTAAGCGCTAATGTTAAACTCTATCAGACTTTTAAGATATTTGTTTTATTACTGTGCAGTGTTAAGCGTTCACGTTAAAGTCTAGCAGCCTGTTAAAATATTATGCGATTTCCATGCAGTGTTGAGCACTAATGTTAAACTGTAGCAGCTCGCCTGTTGAGCCATTTTATATTGTTTCGATATTATTTCTGTTCAGTATTAAAACACATTACATTGGGTCAGTTAGACAGCCATGTCAGACCTGCGGTATTATGTCCGGCTGTAGGTGTCACTGCTTTATCAGGAGGAAATATGGTGTCAGCTCCGTCTGTTATGTTGTGTTTTGGTAACTTGACAGAATAATAATTTGAAGTGTATTGAAATTTCCTCATGTGAATATGGGATATAAATATCGTCTACGGTTTCAGGTGCTATAGAAATGTTGTTTATAGATTTTGTACATCAGGTGTTGTGTAATGTGAGGAAGTTCAGTGACTGTGTGTATGGCCTAGTAAAAATATTATTTCAGTGCCAATTCTAGGTAAGATTTCAATATTAGAATGACAGAAGAAGTCAGAGGTCAGAGGTTATGACAACAGTGCGCCATGAAATTACTGAACCGTCACTGATGTGTTGTTTGTATTCCTGCGCAGGATGTCACATGAGGAACCATAATAAATGTGTTGAACCTTGAAGGAGTCATTCTTTTAAGAAGTGTAACATTTACATGAAACATCTGAGATGTTTAGAGGAACTATTACTCTTTGATGAAACTGCTTACAACTCGCAAACATCTGATACATGACAAAAAGCCCCATCAAGACAGGACAAAACATGAGGTCACAAGCCTACAAGGTTGAGAGCTACTGGTTTAATTTAAATGCAGTGTATTTTCTAAGCTTTCTGTTTCAGAGATGTCCTCCCAAATCAGACTGATGTTGCTGCCGAGAGCCAGATGTACGTTTGATGAGCCTGTTCAGGTGAAGGTGGCCGGGCTGAGGTCGAGACAGGTGGACACCATGAGAGCCAGATCAACTGACGAGAAGCGAGTGGCGTTTAGCTCCTCGACCACCTACAAGGCTGATGGGAACGGGGAGATCGACCTGGTAAAGTAACTTGTAAAGTTAAAGAAAAATGCTGGTATTATTTTATCTTGATTATTAGTAACAAGACCAAAACAACAGTGAATTAATTTCTCTAACCAGTATTGCTTACTTCTTGAACAGGGTAGTGTGCTGCTGACACACATCCTCACTCTGATGGCCGGCAACACAGCATCCCCTACTTCCCCCGTTCCTCCAGCCTCCCACCCCAGCTCACACTCTGGTGACCTGTCCAGGTTGTGAGCTGGGATCGGCTCCAAAAATAAAAGGAAATCTGGATCCTTTGCTCTCAGAGATGATTTTTAGTTTACATATCCCACATCAATTATTTTAATACTGCTACTGCTGACAGTAATTTGTTCTCATTGTGTTTTCAGCCCAACTAACTCTGTTAATTCATCAAACTGAGGGTTCATATTGTGTTTAGAAGAAGAAGAAGAAGAAGAAGAAGAAGAAATCTACCTTTATTAGTCCCACATTGGGAAATTCAATTTACACTCTGTTTAACTTATACATGGACATGCAGACCAAACACACATACATGCATTAATGGAGAGATGTCAGAGTGAGGGGGCTGCTCCTGACAAGCGCCCCGAGCAGTTGGGGGTTTGGTGCCTTGCTCAGGGGCACCTCGGCAGTGCCCAAGAGGTAAACTGGCACCTCTCCAGCACCAGTTCCCCAGTTTTGGTCCATGTCGGGACTTGAACCGGTGACCCTCCGGTTCCCAAGCCCCTCTCAGACTGAGCTACTGCCGCCCCCAACAGAGTTTCATCTGTTAATGGTATTTGGTCACCTCCCCCGTACAACCACCATTCACTGCATCATCCAGGACAATTGTGTGTTTTTGCTTGTGATTCTGCTTGAAATTGAGCTTTTCTTCTGTTTTTTTTTTTTTCAAATAATTAAAAAAAATAAAGTACTAAAAACAAACTGAAGGCCAGTTCTGTGAATCCTCAGATATCGGATTTCCCGACAGTTGTCAAAACGATTTAAATTATTAGAAGCTGTGGTTTAAATGTCCCATTGTTGTTGAGATTTTTTTGTCTCAAACTGAATTAGAACAACACATGAAGTTTCATGCAGACTTTTACTGTTTAAACCCACTTTATCTACTGCAGTGATGGAAATAAAGACTATTATTTATGTGACACTGAAACCTTGAAAAATAGTTTTCTGCTCTACCTTACCACTATGATGTCACTAGAAGTGATGATGACTTGTATTATTGACCTTTTATACTTGTAGTACATGATTAATCCCGATTAACACAGAACAGATCAGAACAAATACACCGTGGTTAAGATGTTCAGGATGTAATCGCTTCCCTCCAGATGTGCTGAGTATCAACACAAACACTGTAACTTCACTTGAAGACGAGTTGATTAGACTGACAGCAGCTTTAACACAAATATAAAGGGTGTTCATCATGTGAGTGCACAGATTAAATGTATTAGACGGATTCATTCATTGTTGATTGAAGGAGCTTCTGCCATGTTAAAGCTGACACATGGAGCTGTGACACTTTGTGGAGACCTGGAGTCCAGCTGGATCTGTGTGTGATGACAGACGGGATGATGTTCAGGACAACCAGCTGTCTGTGATGCTGCTGCAGATGAGGACACATCTGGAAACAGATAAAGACAAGAGGGAACAACAGTTCATCTCATCGGCAGCATGGTGAACACATGAAGTATTTATTAGTATATTCATTCTGATAACATTAATGCATATACACTCCTGATCAAAATCTTAAGACCAGTTAAAAAATTGCAAGAATTTGCATTTTGCACTGTTGTATCTTAAGAAGGTTCTAAGTAGAGTTTCAAAATGCAAAAAGAAGAAATGGGAACAAGAGACCAAATGTTTTGAGCAGGCAATTTATTGAAAAGAACAATTTAACTGAAATAGGCTGTTCATCAGCGGATCAAAAGTTTAAGACCACATCCTTTAAAAGCCCAAATCTGTGCAAAAATTTGGATTCCATGTCATTTTCTGTCAAGTAATCACACTGTCAAGACCTCTTGATGGGAAAAGCAAAAAAAAACTCACTGCCTTCGAACGTGGCAGGATTGTTGAGCTGCATAGACAAGGCCTCTCACAGCGTGCCATCGCTGCTGAGGTTGGACGCAGTAAGACATTCATTTTGCATTTCTTAAAAGATCCTGAGGTTTATGGAACAAAAAAATCAAGTGGTAGACCCAAAAAAATCTCACCGGCACTGAGCCGGAGGATCCGAACGGCTGTCCGTCAAGACACGGGACGATCCTCATCCCAAATTAAGGCCATTACTGGTGCTGACTGCAGCCCAATAACCATCAGACGGCATCTGCAAAGGAACGGCTTCAAAAACAAAAAACCTCTTCAAAGGCCACGTCTCCTTCAACGCCACAAAATTGCCCGTTTGGCCTTTGCAAGGGAGCACCAAACATGGGACGTTCAAAGTTGGAAGAAAGTTTTATTCTCTGATGAGAAAAAAATTTAACCTTGATGGTCCTGATGGCTTCCAACGCTACTGGCATGACAAGGAGATGCCACCTGAGATTTTTTTCAACACGGCACAGCGGAGGGGGCGCCATCATGATCTGGGGTGCTTTTTCCTTCAATGGAACAATGGAGCTCCAGGTTGTGCAGGGGCGTCAAACAGCAGCTGGCTACGTGGAGATGTTGCAGCGGGCATCCCTCATGACTGAGGGCCCTCGTCTGTGTGGTGATGACTGGGTTTTTCAGCAGGACAATGCTGCAATTCACAATGCCCGTCCGACAAAGGAGTTTTTTCAGGAGAATAACATCACTCTTTTGGATCATCCTGCATGTTCCCCTGATCTAAATCCAATTGAGAACATTTGGGGATGGATGGCAAGGGAAGTTTACAAAAATGGACATCAGTTCCAGACAGTGGATGCCCTTCGTGAAGCCATCTTCACCACTTGGAGCAACATTCCTACAAGCCTTTTGGAAACACTCGCATCAAGCATGCCAACACGAATTTTTGAAGTGATCAACAATAATGGTGGAGCTACTCATTACTGAGTCTGTTTTTGAGACTTTAATTTCTGTTTTAGGGGTTTTTTTTGAGCTATGGTCTTAAACTTTTGATCAGCTGATGAACAGCCTATTTTAGTTAAATTGTTCTTTTCAATAAATTGCCTGCTCAAAACATTTAGTCTCTTGCTCTCATTTCTTCTTTTTGCATTTTGAAACTCTACTTAGAACCTTCTTAAGATACAACAGTGCAAAACGTAAATTCTTGCAATTTTTTAACTGGTCTTAAGATTTTGATCAGGAGTGTACATACATCTTTTTAAATAGGAGGGTA
This sequence comes from Pterois miles, assembly GCA_947000775.1. NCBI lineage: Eukaryota > Metazoa > Chordata > Actinopteri > Perciformes > Scorpaenidae > Pterois > Pterois miles. The sequence goes on along the minus strand of CAMQGK010000626.1, from coordinate 68,565 downwards.
AGAGGAAAGATAAGGAGGGCAGATGAAAGAATAACAGTTCATCACATCAGCAGTGGCTTCAAGGAGAAATATAATATAAAATATCTCTCCTGTCCAGTCTGATTATTTGTCTCTCTAAAATACAAATAATATATAAAACAGTAAATAACAGTTAATAACGTCAGCAGTGGCTTAAAATAGAAGTATAATGTATCCAATAAATCAATATTTATCTTTGTAAATGAGACAAAAAAAGAATAAAATATCTGATAAAATCACTCAGTAAATACCTACTTATCTTTTTGGAGGACAGGGCTCACAACACATCCTGTCACATCTCTTCTCTGGTCTGGACTGGACTGGTCTGGTCATATTTGGTCTGGACTTGTTTCTTCTTTTTTCTTCTCTCTCTAAAAGACAAATAACATAAAGGGGAAATAACAGGTAATAACTGATGTATAATATATACAATGAATTCATATTTAATGTTGTAAATGAGAGAATAAAAATAAAATTCAAATAAAATATCTGATGAAAACACTTAGTAAATACATACCTATCATTTTGAAAGAGAGGGCTCACAAAACATTCTTTCGCATCTCTTCTCTGGTCGAGACTGGACTGGACTGGTCTGGTCCTTTGCGCTGAAAGGAGCCAGTTGAGGTGGTTCGGGCATCTGGAAAGGATGCCTCCTGGGCACCTCCCAAGGGAGGTGTTCCAGGCACAACCAGCTGGGAGGAGGCACCGGGGAAGACCTAGGACTAGGTGGAGAGATTATATCTCCACACTGGCCTGGGAATGCCTCGGGATCCCCCAGTCAGAGCTGGTTAATGTGGCCGGGAAAGGGAAGTTTGGGGCCCCCTGCTGACCTGACCACGACCTGACGCCGGATAAGCGGTTGAAGAAGAAGATTTACCCCTCAGACGGTATGTCAACATGGGCCCCGGTGCAAGATGCAACCTCGGGTGTTGCTGGCCCTGCCAGATGCTCAGTCAGGACACAAACATGGTGAGTCACATGCAGGGTCCTTCAAGCCATCCCATCATATTCTGAGGCGTTTCTCTGGCTGAGACAGGCGGCTGCTGCTCCCGTCCTCCTCGACCTTTCTCTTCTGCCTCTGCCCCTTTGCCCTCTCTGGTGACTCTGTTGCTCTGGAGAACTGGCAGAGGACTGACATGACGACTCGTCCATCTGCTCCGTAGTCGCTCACTCTCCAGCGGTTTGTGCGCTCAGTGCCATCAGAGAGGTAAAAGGGAGAAGACTCTGGTCACATTCCTGCCATCAACATCTATGCATCTGATGAAGTTCCTGTGGTCCCCCATCAGCACTCCCACATCTGCCTTCTCAGGATGAGCTGGAGTCAGAATAACTTGAGTACGCCTGGAATGTGGAGCGAGCACCATCAGACCTGATGGTCCTTCCTCTACAGGAGACGGTCTGGTGTTCTCCCCCTGCCTCTGCTTCACGCTGACGAAGGGTGTGACCATCTTACGTCAGCGTTAGCTTCCCTTGTACCAGATTACAGGAATCTCATGGAGGCCTGTAATGTGGCTGTGGTACAGGCTAAGGAAGGACAGCCCCACGGACTCGATGCTCGTGCTGCTCAGAGGACGGTTCCTCAGGTTGGTGACGATCAACTGAAGGATTTGTCCGGGCCAAAACAGCAGCTGAATGGAAAGCCAAGGAAAGGAAAACATTAGTCCCTTTAGTCAGGATGACATGATGGCTAAGGGGGGGGGGGGGAGGATGGCGAAGAGATTTGTTTTTTTTTTTTTTTTTCTTGGGGGGGGAAAAAAAGGGGGGGGGGGGTGGGTTGGGGGTGGGGGGGGGGGGGGGGGGGGGGGGGGGGGGGGGGGTTTCCCCCCCCCCCCCCTACCCCCCCCCTCTTTTTTTTTTTTTTTTCCCCCCCCCCTTTTTTTTTTTTTTTTATTTTTTTTTTATTTTTTATTTTTTTATTATTTTTTTTTTTTTAAAAACCCCCCCCTCTTTTTTTTTTTTTTTTTTTTTTTTTTTTTTTTTTATTTTTTTTTTTTTTTCTTTTTTTTTTTTTTTCCCTTTTTTTTTTTTTTTTTTTTTTTTTTTTATTTTTTTTTTTTTTTTTTTTTTTATTTTTAAAAACCCCAATTTCCCTCCGGGGATTAATAAAGGTTCATCTTATCTTATCTTATCTTATCTTAATTAAAACCCAGATTAACAAGTCAAAACAGCTTTAAACACAGTTCACATCATTTCACACAGAAGAACATAAAGACTCAGCAGGTGTTATTGTGGAAAACCTTGTTGAAGATTATTTATGTGGTTCAAGCCCAGTGTGAAAAACGTGAAGACTTTACCACACGACGTGACAGCAAACAGATTATAATCCAATTTCTGATTTGTACATTAAAAAGTTTCTGCTGTTAGATTTTGACACTTACACATACAACAACAACAACAACAACAAAAAAAATAATAATAATAATAATAATAATAATAATAATGTTATTTATTACTCTTATTGTTACTGTTATTATTATTTTAGGCCTTTAGTTTTTCACATAAGAGCAGAGGGGCGTTGGTAGAACGGGTCGACCTATTTCTGTTGGTGATGTGATGGAAGTTATTTCAGAAAACATTTTAGACAACTGAGACGTGTTTTTATGATTACACGTTTTAATTGGTTTCAGAGGAAAAGAGGTTTGAAGATTTCCTTCATGTAAAAGCACAGTTCATTTAATGTTAGATGCAGACAACTTTTATTTTCATATAAATGTGCACTCCATAAAGATGTATACAGGCCAATCAAAGTGGAGGAAGTGTAGGCCTCACATAATGTACATGGAGGACATCTGTGTCTAAGGGAGTTGCTGGCTCCAGTGGTTTACTCTGCCAAATAAACATCAGTATCAATAAGAGCAGCGAGACAGCCTTATTGCTTACCTCATTATGATCAGGTGTAGTTTGTCCCCCAGAGAGGGTTAGAAATATCCTCCTGTTCAGGAGCTTTCTTTAACGAGCCTGTCAATCATCACCGTGGCCACTAGATGGTGATGTGAGTCTCTGAATAAGCACCATGATGGATGAGCTGGAGCTGCTGCTGGTATTGGTTCATACTGCAGCTGTTTCTATTTTTGCTCTATTTTGAGCAGAACATGATAGAAAACAGCAAAATAGCAAAATACATGTTCACAAATTGGTCGAAATCCAAGTCAAATCATTATTGTTTTCTAGGATGAATTCAAATGCTACATAAGACTGTGTTATGTCAAATTAATATTGAGACCAGCCCTGGTGAATTCTTCGTCCTAGTTAGACATATAATAATATAAATGTGAAACATCCTGTCGCAACTCAAAATAAAAGCTTTCAGACCACTCCACCACTGGAAATCTTTTATTGTGAAGCAGCTGCAGCTTCCTGATGTTTGACTTTCTGTGCCAAAAAATAAACTAGCAATATTAGTAAAGGCTAATTTGCTGTGTCATAGATATTTAAAATGGTTTGCCTGAGAGTGCAGATGAGAAGCAACCACAATGAGTTGACCAGATTAAAAGTTGCATTGAAAGATGGAGTCGGCCAACGTCAACCCCAGTAACGTTTACTTTAACGGCTGTTGTTACTGGCCGGTGACAGACGGGACATTTGACATATGAGGGGATTACTTTGTTAATGGAAATAAACTCTTAGTGAGTCTAAATTAAAACCATTTAAATGTTTTGACACCCTGCCAATCTTCAAAAAAGTAACCTAGTTGAACTGAATGAAGAACTTCCTGTTAGATTACGTTGAGTTTTTCAGGATACATTATACTGACAATATGTTATCCAGAGTAGGCTACTGTCTATGTGTCCCTCACCGACAGTAACACAGTAAACAGTTGTCTCCAAACTGCTACTTTAAACAAAGCAGTAATAGTAATAACGCTATGCTGAAGAGTTGTTGTGTAGTTGGTTACGCTAACAATAAACCCTAAAATGCTGATCTCTGATTTGTTCCCCTGTCACATCCTAACAAAATATATAATTGAAGGACTTTATGGCTCCAAACTATAGACCAGACCAGCATCACTGAGGCTGAGTTCCCTTTTGAGGGAACGAAACTCAGTGTCACAGGAGAGAAAATGACATAAAGCTGTTGTGTAGCAGTTAATGGAGGCTTTCACACTGACATTTGAGGCACGTACAATACGAATATTCATGGTCAGTGTGGTAAATGGCTAAATGATGCTAGTGACAGAGACACGGCTGTTTCAGTAATACTTTCATACATTATGTCAGGATTCCGGGTTTTGTTGTTGAATGTTTCCTGTTTTATTTTGAAAATTGTTAATTTCTTTTGCCTCTTCCAGCTTTACTTCCTGTCTTTGTCCGTTGTCCCTCCTTTTGATTGTGATTGTCTGTCCCGCCCTGATTGTTTCCACCTGTGTGTCAGCACCCTGTGTATTTAAGCCGTCCTTCCCTTTCTCCTCTTGTTGGCTCGTCTGTGCACTTGGAGCTTTGTCAGTCTGTTTCCTTGCGTCTCTCAGCATCTTTCCACTTTCTTTCTACGTCTCTCTGCTTCCCTCAGCTTCCCTCTGTGCTTTTCAAGTGCTCCCTGTGTCCCTCTGGCTTAGGTATACTTACTGTTTTTTTCTCCTATGTACATTAGTTTTGATATTTTTTCAGCTTACATTAAAACTCGCTTTTTGTTAACTTGACCTGTCTCCTGTTTTCTGCACTTGGGTTCACCCCTTTAATTCACTTAGTCCCCCGTAACACATTATTGTTATAGCAGCATCAGACTGTTGTCTCCAGCTACATCTCAGCCTGTAGATCACACAGTAGGATGAAGTCTGTATAGAAGTCTGGATCAGCAAAATGTGTTGGATGGGGGAAGACTGATGGGACATGACCTAAAGATGTCACCTTGGGCTCTAAGGACACTGAGCATTTTTCCCATTTTAAATCAATAATGAAAATAAAGAGTTGCAGCCGTAATTTGGTCTATACCATCAGGGACTACAGTTCTGTCACTTAAATCCAGTCTAAATGTCAAATAAAGCTTGCTACAGAGATGTCTCTCTTTGTCTCTCACACACGGACACTTTCCTTGGAGGAACATTTTGTACCTGCAGTTAAAGGTGGAGTCTGTGATTAACCATGAACACCATATCTATGAACCAGACTAACCTGTCTCCTAAACTTGGTGCTAGACAACATGTTATTGAAATGTCAACACATACCCAACCTGAAACTGAATTAGGCAACATCAAGATTTGTAGGATCTGCTCTTTCATTTCTAATGCAATGTACAACAGTAAAGTAGTCACAGTCAGGTACTGTGCTACTGAGTCATGGTTGGCTCTTATTGTTTATTATGTGCCAAATGATATTTGGAATCAAGTTGTATATTTTGCTTGGGAAATATCACATCTAAACGGTAAAAACAACAGCCCAAACTTCACTTAGTTAATTAATTTCAATTAAATTATAACTTTTTTTAGTTAACCATAAGACAGCATAGTGAGACCTCTGCCATTGATCCCCTGCGACCCCAACATTCATTACAGTACTGTATATCACATTCAAATAAATCTAGGAACACAAGTTAATTCAGTGGCTCATAAATTGGGGTCAGGCACACTTCAAAAGAGTCGCAAGATACATCTGAAGGGTCATGAGATGATTAATGAGGCAGAAAGGAGAAGTTGTACAGGGGGGGGCCCCTTTAAAAAATTCCCAAAAAATTTTTTTTTCTAAAATGAGTATTTTTCCACTACTGTCTTCTTACTGTTCCAGCCCTCACCTATGGTCATGAGCTTTGGGCAGTGACTGAAAGAATTAGATTGGTTTCAAGCAGCTAAAATGAGTTTCCTTCAAACGGTGGCTGTGCTCAGCCTTGGAGACAGGGTGAGGAGCTCAGACATGTTTTTGGGAAATATTGTAGAGTCTGACCTCTTCAACCACGCCTTGACCAGTTATTTACATGAAACTATCTGAGATGTTTAGAGGAGCAATCACTCTTTGGTGAAACTGCTGACAACTCACAGACATCTGAAACGTGACAAGAAAACCCAACAAGACAGGACAAGACATGGGGTCACAAGCCTCCAAGGTTGGCAACCACTGGTTCAGTCTTTAATAATGCAATGTACTTTCTGCTTTCTATGGTCCAGAAGAGCTGGCCTCCCAAATCAGACTGAGGCTGCTGCCGAGAGCCAGATGTATGTTTGATGATCCTGTTCACGTGAAGGTGGCCGGACTGAGGTCGAGACAGGTACTCACCATGAGAGCCAGATCAACTGACGAGAAGGGAGTGGTGTTTAGCTCCTCGGCCACCTACAAGGCTGATGGGAACGGGGAGATCGACCTGGAGAGAGACCCCTCTCTGGGTGGGAGCTACATCGGGGTTGAACCTACTGGTCTGCTGTGGTCCATGAGGGCAGACACCCTGCACAAAAGGTTTAAAAATCATTTTCTCTAAACCCACATGTTGTGAAGTGACTCTGTGCATGAGGAGGAGGGGGAGGGCAGGATGCTGGCAGAGGCGACCAATGAGAGGCTTCTGATAGGAGACGGGGTCAGTCGGCTCCCTGTCAAAGAGGGGAACATTCGTGGAGTCCTGTTTACTCCTCCAGGTTGGTCTATGTTTCTGTTACGCTTCAAATCATTCAAGTAGTAAAGTTAAAGGAAAATACTGGCATCATTTCATCTTGATTATTATTTACAAAGAGACCAAAACATTGAATTTATTCTACTAACAGTGTATCATCTGTCTTTTAATCCAGGAGGAGGTCCGTTTCCTGCTGTGTTGGATCTCTACACTGTTGGTGGTGGTTTGTCAGAGAAAAGGTCCTCTCTGCTGGCCAGTCGTGGGTTTGTGGTTCTGACCGTAGCGCTGTACGGTCGTGATGACATGCCGACAAACAACAAAGAGATCCATCTGGATTATTTAAAAGAAGCGATAGAGTTTTTAAAAAAACAAGATACGGTGAGTGGTTTGATCAGTACTGTCCTCTGACAATCTTGATTTTTGTGTTGCGACACATTTGCTAATTTGTTTGGTGTTATTTTTAATACCACGTCTTGGGGCACTAAAGTTGTAATTTATGTAGTCGGAGGCTAAAATGTGTATTTCCATTTATGTTTATGTACAAAAGAGCCAATGTGTGTGGCATCACAAGAAATGCTAAAAAGCAGCTAATAGTTTGCTTGTTTTTCCACAGGTTGACAGTAAAGGAGTTGGTGTAATAAGCCTTTCAAAAAGTGGAGATCTTGCACTTTCAATAGCCTGTTATCTACCAGATGTTGATGCCACAGTGTGGATCAATGGCTGCTCTGCCAACACACTTTTCCCCCTTTACTATAAGAAGAGCCAAGTCCTCCGTCCGTTAGAAGAAGAAGAAGAAGAAGATATTCCTTTATTAGTCCCGCTAGGGGAAATTCAATTTTTTCACTCTGTTAACTTATACACACACATGCACAAACAGGTCCATATACATGCAACAATTGGAGAGGTGTCAGAGTGAGGGGGCTGCTCCTGACAAGCGCCCCGAGCAGTTGGGGGTTTGGTGCCTTGCTCAGGGGCACCTCGGCAGCTACCAGTTCAGTGTTTGACATCAGCAAGCTCGTTCCCACTGAGTCAGGGGCCTTCATTACCAAGAATGCTATGCATAATCCGCTGGCAGAGGAGAACATGGCCACCCTGGTCCCCATTGAACAAGCCAAGGGACGTTTCCTCTTTGTGGCATCAGAGGACGACAACAACTGGGACAGCAAGTCTTACATGGACATGATGGTGGAGAGACTGAAGAGTCATAGGAAGGACAACTTTGAGACTGTGTGTTACCCCGGAGCGGGACATTACCTAGAGCCACCTTATGGACCATATTGCTACTCCAGTTTTCATGTGGTTGTAAGTGAGACAGTCAGTCAGAAAATACTATTTTTTATGTTGTGCTCATAGTGATAATGGGTCTACTCTACTTATAATACAAGCTTGAGAACAGAAAGTGGAATTGACAAGTTTTAACGTGAAAATGACACAGAAAATGGAAAAATACCGAACTGATGAAGACATGGCAGACATGATGAAAACCATGGGTCAGATCGGCGTCATCAACCACTGAATGAGAGCAGTGCGGAGCGGCAGCCATTAGCTAACCAGTGGACAGGGACTCATGCACCCGGGGCCGGACCGCTACTTTCTGTAACAAAGCACACAGAAGCTGTGATTACAACACAGAGAGAGAGAACGACTTCATTCTCTGCTCATTTTGACGTTACTGCTTTATATTTTTATGAAGCAAATAGTTGTTTGCTGCTTTATTAAAGCCCTGAATTTCATAGAGACCCTTTAATTAGAAAGTTTCTACAATAAGAGGGCAAAATAAGAAGCGTGCAGGATCCAATACGTAACATCACTCTCATCATTTTCTCATTAAAGAATTTTCACAGATTTAAATTAAATGATATAAACAAGATATGCTACAGTTAGTTAACGGAGATTCCCCACAACATCTGTTGAGGGAACAACATTCAGATGAGTGACCTCCAAGGTTGCACTGTTTACAGATGCGGTTGGTGGAGTGTGGCCTCCTCTGGAGGACTGATACATAAAACCTCCTCGAGCTCCAGGCAGTGTTCTTGGTCCTTCAGCACTTCGGGGCCCCTGGTATGGGAAAACAAACCATGGTGGTTTACATCAACAAGCAGGGTGGAGTTCAGTCTGCTGCCCTGTTAGAAACAGTGGAGAAGCAGTGAGGGGCCTCAGGCACCCTGTTTCTGAAAGCTCTCCACATTTCCAAGTCGGGGGAAAGGAGGTGGTACCCACTGCCCGCTATGGTTCTCCCTGGCATGGCAGTACAACCAACCCCTAGGAGGTGGACACATTTGCAAACGTGCCATGGCCAAAAAAGCTGCTTGAGATCTTCCCACCACTCCATCCTATCACTCCCCTACTGGAGAAAGAATCTGGAGAGACTGTCTGTGCAAGTTGTGCAGACTATCCAGGTGGCAAGAGGGTGATCCACCACTGCCTGTTTCAAGGCAAAGTGGTTTGGGTTCCAGCGCTGCTATGAGGAAAAATGGCTAGATGCCTTTCCTGTACAGTCTGGTCTGATGATTGAGTGCTGTCTCATGCTTCTATTGAAGTGTATGCAGCAGCCATTATTTCCTGCTGTGAGGGTTTTGGCACCAGACTGGTCTTGGCCACCTTTTCATGAAGTGGTTTCAGTAGGGGGTAAGGAGGCCACGACCAGTAGTGTGTGTGTCCTCCCTGTGGCGGGAACTTCCATTGGTGTTTGAGGCATTGGTGACGGACCCTTTTGACCCTCTAGTGTTCCTCTTCAAAGGCGTTGTCATTCAAGACAGCTTGTTGCTTGCATTGACCTCATCTCAGAAAGTATGAACTGACCGCCCCATCGGTGCACCCCAGTTGCTTGATGCTTCGTGGTGATCACAGCAGGCCTGCTGTCAGACCAAAACCCTCTTTTGTTGCTATAAATTTAAGGCGTTCAATCAGGTTGAGGGTCATAACACTGGATGCTTTTAACCTCTGCCCCATGAGGGTATTTTTGCTGCGCTATTCTCTTAGCGTTCCAACCCTCACCTATGGTCATGAGCTTTGTGTAGTGACTGAAAGAACGACATCACGGATTCAAGTAGCTGAAATGAGTTTCCTTCGTAGGGCGGCTGTGCTCAGCCTTACAGATAAGGTGAGGAGCTCAGACATCTGGAGGGAGCTTGGAGTGGGGCCGCTGCTCCTTCGCATGAAAAGGGGCCAGCTGAGGTGGTTTGGGCATCTGTCCAGGATGCCTCCTGGACACTTCCGAGCATGTTCAACTGGAAAGAAGCCCTGGGGTAGACCAGAAAACGCTGGGAGAGATTACATATCTTGTTCGGCCTGGGAACGCCTCGGGGTCTCCCAGGAAGAGCTGGAAAATGTTGCTGGGGAGAGGGAGGTCTGGAATTCCCTACTAAACCTGATGCCCCCGCAATCTGGCCCTGAATAAGTGGAAGAAAATGGATCGATGGATGTTGTCTTATCAGTATTTTTTTTGGGGGGGGGGGGGGAGAGACGGGAGACCTGGGCCACTTATTTACAGGAAAACCATCGGAGATGTTTCGAGAAGCTAGTGTGTATTAACGGCTCCTCTGCCAACACAATTATACCTCTATACTATAAGAAGAGTCAAGTTCTCCCTGTATTACTGGTTGACATCAACAAAATGGTTCCCTCTGAGTCAGGGGCCTTCATTATCAAGAGTGATAATCTGCTGGCAGAGGAGAACAAGGCCAACCTAGTTTAAATTAGAAACTTTCAACAGTAATAGGGATGCAGAGCGATACATGTACAGTATCCAACATGAACATCACAAGGTGCACGTATACGTACACTATAGCCTACATCCATATACTAACCATCAAGAAGCTGAATTTCTGGCGGGCGTCCTTGATGGTCTTCTGGACAGCTGTAAAGTCAGCAGCCTTCTGCGTGTACTGAACTAGACCGAGAGATACATGATATTCACAGTGTACTGTATGAATAGTAATTTACTCAAACTCCAAATGAAATATTTTAATATTTTGAGATACCTTTTTTCTTTCTTTTTGAGCTGTAGGCTGTAATTAAAAGTAAAAGATGCTTGAAACATTTTAGTTTACATGAAATGAGTCTAGAATATATAAAATCTTCACTTTCTTAAATAACTGGTGAAGAATATGGAAGTTTTTCATGATATTCAATGTTTTTCAGCAGCACCTGTACATAAAGTCATATTTAACAGCGCAATGTGTATTTCAGTGAAAGCGACTGATTGGTTCAGTCAGTCAATAAACCATCTCAGTGCGTCTCTATCTGCCTCAGAACGGCAGTGTGTCCGGGCTCAACGCCTCGTCCTCAGGCTGAAAACTGACTGTGGAGGAGCTCCAGACAAACTGTTCTGTCTCTCACCACACGGAGGCAACACGTCCACTTCTTCTGTTTCCTCCGTTCCTCCCATAAACTGGACGCTCAGCAGTTCCTCCTGCGTGTTGCATTCATCCATCTCATTGCAGCACTCCTTTAAACAATTTATTAGCCATTCAGTTTTACAGTTTCAACCCCCCCCCAAAGACTTTCCATTTCTAGAGAGACTCTTTATGAACCAGTTAGCTCAGGATTCACTGGAAGTCTTGCCACTCGATCACATGAAAACTAAAAGTGTTGTTACCACACTGGCGAACCAATTTTCTGTAGTTCAGGATGCTCATGTGAAGACTGTTGTATAGTTAATGAGGACTTGGATAAAGTCAAAAGTAGCTAAATCTGATAATAACTTATATATTTCACTATTATTGCTCATACATGCATATAGGTAACTGTATATCTTCCATGTAAATGTGATTTAGTTTTCTTTTTTATGTCTTCTTTTAGTGCAACATTTGTGCTCTATTTTATTGTTTGAGTCTATTTTAAATTAAAATATTCAAATCTTGTGTAGAATGGAGGGGGCTGATCCTATAATGACCTTGATCCTTGACCTTGAAAATGCATCTTATTCTCGCTCCATCCACACTAAACCTCCATTATTGATGTCCAAAAACATTTCAAAAACAGACTTGATAAATCTGAAATTACAACCAGCCTTTGCATTTTAGTGTTGACGAGGAAACTTGAACTTTTCCACAACAATGACGTATGTCTGCTTAGACACAACAGAGGCAATTTTGTCATATGATCAAGAGTAGATATATTCATATTGTTTTACAATTACAACCGGCCCTTTTACCTCTGAGTAAAAATAATCCTAAATATGTTTATAACTACAAATGAACTTTTGTTCTGTCAATTATGTTTGTTTTTAATGCCACAGTTCCAACCCTCCTCCTTTATCCGGGCTTGGGACCAGCAAAAGTGAACAAAACAGACACTCTGGCGGAGTTACTTTTTTTAACTTCAGGGTTTGATTTCCAAAAAGGTACATTTCCAGCCAGTGGCGGCTTTGTGCATGCAGGATTCATCCAGACTGGATGTGGAGGGGTGAACAGAGACTGCAGCTAGGAGGGACTGCTGACGAGGACCAGACTGCCTCTGAGTGCTTTGGGACTGGAGAGGGGTCCACGGCAGCACCTGCTGCTCGTTGAGAAGAGGAAGAACGATACCTGCTTTCACGTCAGAGTCTCCAAAAGTCTCCAAAAGAGCTGATTGAAGGTAGCAAGGACATGTACTATAAACCTATTGATGCAAATGTTAACTCCAATGGGAGGAGTATTATCCAAGTTTGCAAAGATAATAAACTGTTGGTTGTGAACAACTTGCATACAATGTCTTACTCATTTCCTAGTTCTCTGATCTACCGCAAAAGAGATAAATGGATTTCCGAAATAGATTATTGTTTAACCACTGCTCAGTATCTTAAGTGTATCAGAAGCTTTGAAGTGAATCAGAGTATTGAAATGCCATCTGACCATGCCCCTGTGTCTTTAGGACTTTTGATTCCCGAAGAAATGATCAGTGCAAAGATGTTGTTACAGCGTGCTCAGGACTTGTGTGTGCATGCTATTAACGTTAACTGTCATAATGAGTGGAGGTCTGGACCCACAATGCAGACAATAGACTCAATGGCATATTATAAAAACAAAAGATTTATTAAAGGAAAGTCCAAGGAGCTGAAGCAGGGCGGGGGTTGCTGTGTGTCCAAGGTGTCCAGAGGAAGTCCAGGTGAGACTGAAGATGACGGAGTGAGGCTGAGTCAGGTGGAGAGGATTTGTGAGGTCCAGAGGGGTAATGGCAACAAACAGGAAACACTGGAGACAGGTAAAAACACCAAGTCAAAAAGCTGGGCTACAAAGCAGGTAAGAGATCACTGAAAACTTCTGAGCCAAAATACTATACCAGAGAGGGAAGTCGACAATGTGGCGGCGAGCTGTGAACTGGGCCAGGGTTTTATCCAGAGTGAGTGAAGGTGGCTTGATTGCAGATGGCTGGCAGGTGTGCAGGTGAATGGTGGCTCCAGCTCCACCCCCCTCCAGACTCACACACACAGAGAGAACAAAAACATGGAAAAACCACTTGGATCCTAGGATCCTGACACCAACCCTGACAAGCCCCTTTGTATGAGACCAGTGGCCTTTACAAATATTAATGCAGAGCAATTTGCTCTTAACATACTTTCACTGGAAACACCTGTCATCTCCTTTGGTCAGAATCCAGATGATATCGCTATGTGGTTCACTGAATCCTTGTATAACTGTACTGCCCAGAGCAGGCGAGTCAGCCCTAGACCCCGGGCACACAACCCGCTTAGGAACCAAGAAGCACTTCCACTCCGCTGGCAGCGAATATTGGAGTGTGGTGATGCTAAAATGTTATGGCAAGCCATTGATTGTAAGGGGGGGGAGTTCTCCTCATCCCCTCGACAAGATATGCCTTCTGAAAGGGACTTTCAGGAACATATGGAGAGGCTACTGAACCCTGCTGTCGGTGAGAGAGAAAACCTACTATATATGGAGGACTATAATGTCAACATGCCACTTCTAGATGACCCTATCACAATGACAGAAGTCCAGCATGTGATTGACCACCAGCTAAAGGCTGGAAAAAAAAAAGTGTTTTAAAAATTTTAAAAATAAATTGGTAATTTTTTTATTTAAAATTATTAATTTTTTTTTTTTAACTGGTTTTCCAATAATTTGGGCCCCTCCTAGACTGATCATGTTATTTAAGAAGGGTTACCGTGTGATGTGAGGCTGTGACAATTACCGGAGCATAAGTGTGATCAACAGTGCAGCAAAGTGTATGACTATGTGCTTAATAACAGATTGATGTCCTGGTATAGACCATTCAGAGAGCAGGCAGGAGCTCAACCTAAAAGGAGGTGCATAGAACACATTGTGGCACTTAGACTTATCTTTGGACACTGTGCCAGAAAGAAGCTGCAACTGTATGTTGCCTTCATAGACTTTTCCAAAGCCTATGACAGGGTCCCAAGAGGGAAGCTGCTCAAAGTCTTAAAGAGCCTGGGAGTTGGAGTTACTATGCTCTCGGCTCTGATGTCAATGTACAGTGTGACAAGTATCTTGGGCTCTATTGTCTGGACCCAATATTTTATACATTTGTGTCAATAAAGTAAACTAAACTAAAACTATAAGGGTTAGAATAACAAAAAACTGCTTCAGAACACATCTGTTCAACAATATTTTTATATGAAGTGTTTCTATACACTTAGTAGTATATAGATAAGTATTTCTTTTGTCTATAGGCCTATCACCTGTTGCTACACCGTTGAAGGGCTCCTGTAAAGTCAGTCTCTTAGGAGGTAAAGGAAGGTGTGGTTCACTTGAATGTGACAGACCAGGATTGAGTCTATAACTTTGGTTTTATGGAGGACATCAGCTCCAGTTTAACCAGAGGGGGGCAGAAATGAGTTATTCTTGATCTAAACTCCACCCTTTGGGTGGGATCTGCATGCAGCATCTTTTATAAAGGGGATGCTGCATATGAAGTGGTTGAAAATGTAATAATCCAACCGGGGATACGTGTGTTTTATTGTGTATGTTTGGCTGCATTAAGAATGGGAAGCAGTGGAGGTCAGTCCGCTCAGCCATGTGATGTAAACAAGCATGTATAAAGCAAGAGGACAGATATACTGTCAACACAGTGACTTGAATAACTCAGACATAGTCACAGGAAACAGCACAGCCTTCAGCTCTTTAGGGCGCTGCTAGTGTGGTTTCTTTTCCTGAGACAAACAACCACCTAATACTTTATATCTTTGAATTACTGATTTAAACGTGTGTTTAATGAGGTGAAGTGAATTAAAGGCTGATGTTCTCACTGCAGGCATGTTAAGAGTGAAATGTGACCTGAACCCTCATGTGCTGTTGGGGATGTTTTCAGCCACTAGGAGTCATTTTTCACCCTTAAATTGGCCATAAATCTCACTGTACTTTATCAAATTGAATAATGTTTGGTGAGGAACCTTAATTTAACATACATTTTGGAAATACGATTTCAAAACTTTCAGAAGGTCAATAATACACAGAGGGCAAATTCACTACGCACGTGATGTTCGGGCTGAAAACAGCCACTAAAAGAACAGCTGTAAAAAAATAACAGATCAACTTTTTTTGGTCAAATCTGTTAACCTACCTCAGTCCTGATCAAAACAACTAAATATGTAAATATTTTCAGAATTTTAACTCCTTAAAAGTCAATTTCAAATGTGATGTCACTGATTTGGGGAAAAAAAAACACAAAATGAGGTATTTTCAATATAAAAAGTTATCGGAGAATGGATTAATTTTAAGTGAGTCTGGTTGCTCATCATATACTGTGTATACAGTACATGTAATATGTTACAGATAAGGGTTAAAAAAAAACAGAATAAACTGGGAAAAAGTTCATTTGTAGTTATAAACATATTCAGGATGTTTTTTTTTCAATCACTTTTTGTCTTCAGAGCTAGTTATTATACAAATTATTACTAAAACTAATAATAATAAAACACAGAGGAAATTTTGTAATATGATCAAGAGCAGATATATTTATATTGTTTTACAATTACAACCGCCCCTTAGAGGGCCAATATAATGCTGATGCGGCCGAGGATGAAATTGAGTTTGATGCCCCTGCTCCAGACCAAAAAAGGCTATATTTGGACCAGCATATAAAACCAGCTGAGCCAACTTACTGGATATTTTCAGGCTATAGGGAGCAAATGAGAATTCCTCAATGCTTGTCCAGTGATTTATACATCAAACAAAACATTTCATATTACACATGAGAAGAGCACAATTAATTAAAGTTTTTAAGATTTTATTTTTTTAAACAATAACATATAACAATAATATCTATCTATCTATCTATCTATCTATCTATCTATCTATCTATATATATAAACGTCCCTCTCACCCTCGTAGGGTGGTAACTGTGTCCTTCTCAAGCTCGGGTCCTCTACCAGAGGCCTGGGAGTTTGAGGGTTCTCCACAGTATCTTAGCTGTTCCTAGCACTGCGCTCTTCTGGACTGAGGCTTCACATGTTGTTCCCTGAATCTGCTGAAGCCACTCTCCCATTTTGGGGTCACCGCCCCGAGTGCTCCTACTACAACGGGGACCACGTTAGCCTTGATCTTCCACATCTGTTCCAGCTGTTCTTTCAACCCTTGATACTTCTCAACCTTTTCGTGCTCCTTCTTCCTGATGTTAGCGTCAGCTGGTATCACCACATCTATCACCACTGCCCTCTTCTGCTCTTTCTCTACCACCACTATGTCCGGTTGGTTAGCCAGCAGCTGTTTGTCAGTCTGGAAGCTGAAGTCTCACAGGATCTTAGCCCTGTTGTTCTCCACCACCTTCGGTGGTATGTCCCATTGGGATTTGGGTACTTCTAGTCCTGATATCCAGGGCCATGGAGGCCAGAATCTACCAGAGTAGATCTGACTCAAGGTGCAAGCTGTGTAAAGATGCCCTGGAGACAGTCCAGCACGTTGTAGAAGGGTGTAAGATGCTAGCAGGATCAGCATACATGCAGAGGCACAGCCAAGTGGCTGGGATAGTCTACAGGAACATCTGCACCAGGTATGGACTAGAAGTACCCAAATCCCAATGGGACATACCACCGAAGGTGGTGGAGAACAACAGGGCTAAGATCCTGTGTGACTTCAGCTTCCAGACTGACAAACAGCTGCTGGCTAACCAACCAGACTTAGTGGTGGTGGACAAAGAGCAGAAGAGGGCAGTGGTGATAGATGTGGTGATACCAGCTGATGCCAACATCAGGAAGAAGGAGCACGAAAAGGATGAGAAGTATCAAGGTTTGAAAGAACAGCTGGAACAGATGTGGAAGATCAAGGCTAACATGGTCCCCGTGGTAGTAGGAGCACTCGGGGCGGTGACCCCCAAACTGGGAAAATGGCTCCAGCAGATTCCAGGAACGACATCTGAAGCCTCAGTCCAGAAGAGCGCAGTGCTAGGAACAGCTAAGATACTGAGGAGAACCCTCAAACTCCCAGGCCTCTGGTAGAGGACCCGAGCTTGAGAAGGACACGGTTACCACCCTAACTGATTTTCATCAGTGGACGGAGCTTCAGCCACCACTGCTCCAGTATTATACGATGACTTTTTAAAAAAATTTTTGACACACTATAATATACCCTGTTTAGATATACTATACTATGAAATTTTTTACTTTTTGACATATTTTACTGACCTTTTTTAAAATACCTTTACAATAATATTTTTACTGTTTTCCACTTTTTACTTTTTATTGCATACTGTACTTACTTTTTCAATTAACATGTTTTATGACACACTATACTATGACTTTATGACATTTTACGGCATACTATAATATATTATGTTGACTTTTTTAATGACTTATGACTTTTTATATTTTGAGATACGCTATGACTTTTAATGACTTACTGACAAATAACAGTTTTCAACATACAATATTGTTACTTTTTAATGTACTATGACTTCTTTCATTATATTTTTCGACATACTATAGTGTGACTGTTTTCAACATACTATACAATGACGTCTTAGGAGTTCTTGGACACTATTATCAAATTACACTACTTTTTACATATTTTCCACTAATTATTTTTTTTTTTTTTGGTTTTACCTTTTTTACGATACTATCCCGAGCTTGAAAAAAACACGGATACGACCCTAAGAGGGTGTGAGGGACGTTTTTATATTTTATATACATGTATGTATATTCATTCAATCATTCATCGTCAACCGCTTATCCCGTTAGGGGTCGCGGGGGGCTGGAGCCGATCAATTAACCTAAATTGCATGTTTTTGGACTGTGGGAGGAAGCCGGAGTACCCGGAGAAAACCCACGCTTACACGGGGAGAACATACAAACTCCACACAGAAGAGTCCCAAGCCGGAATCGAACCTGCGACCCTCTTGCTGTGAGGTGACAGCGCTAACCACTGCACCACCGTGCAGCCCATGTATGTGTGTGTATATAAAATATATATATAAAAAAATAATATATATATATATATATATATATATATATATATATATATATATATATATATATATATATATATATATATATATATATATATATATATATATATATATATATATATATATATATATATATATATATATATATATATATATGTGTATATATATATATATATATATATATATATATCTCCACTTCTCCGTCTGAAATAATAATAATAATCACAATACCATTATTTATACGGCACTTTTCAAAAAACAAAGTGCTTCACAAAAACATAAAAAGCAGCGCAAATTAACAGGTAGTAATATATAAAAACAGAGTTGATACAGTAAAAATGACAAGCAAGGTGAAGTACTAAAACACAGTAATAACAAGTAGAATACTATCAAGACATAGCTGAAGGCAGTGAGACCTGGTCTGTGTCTGACCTTAAGACTGTTTCCAAGCAGCGGTGAGTTTCTTTGCCCCGGCTCTCTGCTCCACCCATTTGGCTTTGTTTGGCTCAAACTTCTCCTGGACGGCAACATTGTCTCTCTGAAATAAAAAATAAATGAATATTACTTTTTTATACTGTGAGGCACTTTTTCAAAAACAAATTTCAAAGTGTTTCACAAATACATAAAAAGCAGCACAAATTAACACGTAGTAATATATAAATATCGAGTTGGTACAGTAAAAATGACAAGCAAGGTGAAGTACTAAAACACAGTAAAAACAAGTAGAATTAAAGCTGCAAGCAGCGATGAACGGGCCCTCGCACCTTCCCACAAGTCGGCGGTACAGGTGGGACGCCGGTCAACACACCCGTACATTTGAATATCCATCGCATGCTGCACATACAAGTTACATGTCATTTTATGCATGGACTGAGCAGCACAGGAAACAACGTACTGCAATTTTTCCACCACTTCCTGTGTCCACTGTGTCTGTTTACAGACCACCATGTAAACATACATTATGTTTCACCTTGTCCAGTTTTGACCACACATTGTAAATCTCATATGAAATGGATGATTGTTGTCACATAACGCTGATTTCCTGTTGCCAGTAGGTGGCGCTATGACTTTGAATCAATATTGCCACGTAGATGTCGTCAGGCCTGGACTATTATGAAGTAGGTCAAGTTTGGGGCAGACTGGTCCAAGGACAGTTGAGTTACAGCAGTTTGTCATTCAATGGTGAATCATTTTAATTCTCCGCCACGCCATTTCAACGCGGTTTCATAAAAGCACACGATTTGAACAACTTTTCATCACAAAGGTCTTAAGATGGTACTGATCAAATCTGAAGTCGATCGGGTTAAATCTGTAGGAGGAGTTCGTTAAAATACAGAGCCTACAAATAGCAGAAAATCAACATAAAATCCAAAATGACCGACTTCCTTCCTACCTGCCAAATTTCATACATGGAGGTGAAACATGCCGTCTATGAAATCAGCAGGGGGCGCTACGGAGCCAGTTTGCTACACCCCACTGTGGGACCCACGTCAAAATCCGATTTCACGCACTTCTGACAGGTGTGCCAATTTTCATAACTATTTGAATAGCCCAAGCACCTCGTTTTTCCACTCAAAGACGCAATTTAGTAATAAAAATAACAATAATAATAATCATTAGAAGAACAACAGGGTCCTAATAATAGCAATAATTACCTGAGGACGATGTTGAGGCGCTCTCAGAGCAGCGATGAGCTTCCTGGACGCTGCTCTCTGCTCCTCCAGCTGGATCTGGTGGGTCCTGGTCTGTTGCTGCAGAAGCTCCTTCATCTGGATCAGCTGTCCCTGTAATTTTTTTGTTTTGGTCCTCTCGGCGTGGAGACAGCTCTCCAACTCAGGATCCGTGTTCGTCTCAGACGCAGCGGGCATCTGAGTAGCGGCGTGAAGCTGAGCTAACTTTACCTCCGTTTCCTTCTGCAGCGTCTCGTAATCTAGTTTCCCCCTCGCTAACGAGTACTCCTGACTCCGGATCTTGACTGCCTGCTGCTTCAGGACCCTCTGAGCGTCGCTCAGCATCAGTCTGACCGTGTCCAGCTCCGATTTCAGGCTGCTGTCCTGAACCGGAGGCTGGACGGGTTCAGCCAGAGCCGTCTGAAGCTGAGCTTTCAGGTCCTGAATCTCTCTCTGCAGCAGGGCTTTCTCGCGCTCCCACACAACATCTTTGTGGTCCAAATGCCAATCAAAGAAATTACCTAGTAAATCCTCATCGACATCGAGGAGGATCCTACCGTCGGTGGTCCTGCGGACGATCTTAGCCTCGCTGTCTTGCAGATGATCCCGACACTGCTGCTCAAGGGAAGTCAGGTAGAAATCCCTCACCTTAAACTCCTTGTCCTCGAAGTCGATGTAGTCCGTCATCATCTTGCTTTTCCTCTCGGTCACTAAATCCCTGCTCGATAAACCGCCGTCAGCTAACAACTGATCCAAATGTTTGTTTTTGGGTTGTTACGTAGGTTACCAGCATTTTTCAAACTTTGTTTAATACACGCTTAATCCTATTGGTTTACAGAACTACCGTGTCCCTAAACTACATGTCCCATAATGCATCTCGATTTTATGACATGCGCGCTGAAGCGTCTGAGCATCAGCTGTTTCCAGCAGCAGCATAGTGTTGCTAATTTAGCGGCTAAGTCGCTATATTTAGCGAGTTTTCAGACCCCTCTAGCGAGTCTTTCAAAAAAGGGACTAGAGACAAATCTAGAGGCGGCCCGGTCCTCGTCAGCGGTCCCTCCTAGTGTCGTCTCTGTTCACCCCTCCACATCCAGTCTGGATGAATCCCGCATGCACGGAGCCGCCACTGGCTGATGGAAATGTAAGATTTTGGGAATCAAACCCTGAAATAAAAAAGTAACTCCACCAGAGTGTCTGTTTTGGTCACTTTTGCTGGTCCCAAGCCCGGATGAAGGAGGAGGGTTGGAACAGTGGCATTAAAAACAAACATAATTGACAGACAAACAAAAGTTCATTTGTAGTTATAAACATATTTAGGATGGTTTTTACTCACTTTTTGTCTTAAAAGTTAGTTATTAAATAGAGTATCACTAAAACTAATAATAAAATGCAGTGGCGATTTTGTAATATGATCAAGAGTAGATATATTCATATTGTTTTAGAATTCCAACCGGCCCTTTGACTACCGACTATCACCTGAGACAAGCTGTGATGTCTGGGCAGTTTGGAGAACGACCAGCAACTTAGATAGACAGAGATAGATAGTTTCTAGATCATTTCTACTGTACGTTAGAAACAGGCAGATAATTTGTATTTCAACAATTTTACCAATATGGAAAACAAGCTGTGGATTTTTTGGGGAGTCCACAGTTGTCTCTACTGTAACATCTGTTATCTGCTGCTTAAAAACATATTGCTTTACATAGTCAGCTTCTAACACCCTGTGTTGATCCTTTGTATCAAATCATCTCTATTTTTCTTCCATATATGTGTTTTGTTCCTCCATAAAAGCTGCATCTAACACATGCATAAACCAACTTTAACAGCAAGCACAACTTTCCTTTTGTTTTTCCAGTTTCACCTGTTAATACTGTCTATCAAGTCAACAGCACTGTGGCCTTTAACTTGTCTTAACTTAATAAACAAGTAAAGTTAATGTTTTATCAGTTCAAACTGCCCTTCTGTTTTATACTATAAAATAAATAAATTATCCAGTCTCAGATAACTTTTAATATTAAAAATAAGTCATTTTGTGTGTTTTCCCCTAAATCTGTGATGTCACTTTTGAAGGATTTTAATAGGCAGAGTTAAAATCCTGAAAATATTTAAATATTTAGTAGTTTTGATCAGGACTGAAGTTGATTAACAGATTTGACCAAAAAAAGTTGATATGTTATATTTTCACAGCTGTTCATTTAGTGGCTGTTTTCAGCCATAAACGTAACCAACGTAACAGTGTTTTAACAGTGTATAAGGGTTAAAATAACAAAAAACTGCTTCAGAACACATCTGTTCAACAATATTTTTATTTGAAGTGTTTCTATATACTTAGTCGTATATAGATACGTCTCTCTGTTGTCTATAGGCCTGTCACCTGTTGCTACACTGTTGAAGGGCTCCTGTAAAGTCAGCCTCTTAGGAGGTAAAGGAAGGTGTGGTTCACTTGAATGTGACAGACCAGGATTGAGTCTGGTTGCTCATCATATACTGTATCTACAGTACATGTAATATGTTTCAGATGTACCACCACTACTGAACAAAAACCTGGTATCTCCATGACAGTTCAGCTTCTGTAGCAGTGATTCAACACTTTGGGAATAATTACGGTGATATTAAACTGAAAGGTGATTACATTTCCTAAACTTTCTCTCTATTTGTCCGACACGCTTATCAACTTAATTTCTTAAAAAGCAACTAGCAGCTAATCCAGTTGCATCATACTTTATTTCCGTGCTCGCTGCTGAGAGTAGCTGCAGTTTTGCCGCTCCGGTCGCGGTGTGTTTGCAGGTTGTAGTATTATGAAAGTTTCTAATCTGTAGAGAATTAGTTCACAAATTTAGATATAAGCTTCCTGGTCTCTGGTGACACAGAAAGCAATTGTAAAAAAGTGTGTCTCTCACAAGTGGATTCAAAATTGGGAATGTTTTCCCTCATAAAGTGCCTGACAAAAAAAAAGTGTGTGGTAGATTATAATTTGAATTTAGCTGGCCGAAAGATTCAAACTAGTTGTCTAAATTGTTGTCTAAAAAAGTCCTTTATGCACTTCAGCCCCTTTACACACCATACAGCAAATGCTGGAGTAAAGGCATGGTTGTGGCAAAATGGTGTAAATATTGAAATACAAAGGACTTTGTAAATATGTTTCACTGACAAAGAATCTTCAGTGAATTTATGACAGCAAAACTATAACTTTGGTTTCATGGAGGACATCAGCTCCAGTTTAACCAGAGGGGGGCAGAAATTAGTCATTCTTGATCTGGACAACCCCACTGCCAGTATGCCAGCGCCCAGCATTAGCTGCCCAGTAGTTATCTTTAAATACTGGAAGACCCAGACCGCCAACCACAGTGGGTCTGAATAAATGTTTATGTTATTTATTTATTTAATTTGATAAATTTAGTTTATGTAGTTTATGTAGTAGTTTATGTTTTTATAACCTCTGTTCTCAAAGGTCCCAATTTAAAAGTCTACTTTTTCAGCTCAAGTCATTGTGCTGAACATGAAGCTTAGCTGGAAAGCACAAGATGTCAATGTCTATGCAATTACACTAGATGGCCACTAGAAGGCGGGGGCGCCCTCGAGTGTAGCATCTCTCATGCAGTAACTGTTTACGGGCACAGAAGAAGTCAGAGGTCAGAGGTTATGACAGCAGTGCGCCGTGAAGTTATTGAACCGTCACTGATGTGTTGTTTGTATTCCTGCACAGGTATGTATGATATATAGACAGAAATAATAAATATGTTGTCTAAGTGTAAATATTATTTTACGGGGGCGGAAGTTGTGTGTTTACTTTGGATGAAAGATCGGCGCCCAGCGCTAATGTTAGCATGCTAGCTGTTAATGTCCGTGACTGTCAATAGCAGTCAGTTTATTCTATGCAGGGTTAAGCGCTAATGTTAAACTCTATCAGACTTTTAAGATATTTGTTTTATTACTGTGCAGTGTTAAGCGTTCACGTTAAAGTCTAGCAGCCTGTTAAAATATTATGCGATTTCCATGCAGTGTTGAGCACTAATGTTAAACTGTAGCAGCTCGCCTGTTGAGCCATTTTATATTGTTTCGATATTATTTCTGTTCAGTATTAAAACACATTACATTGGGTCAGTTAGACAGCCATGTCAGACCTGCGGTATTATGTCCGGCTGTAGGTGTCACTGCTTTATCAGGAGGAAATATGGTGTCAGCTCCGTCTGTTATGTTGTGTTTTGGTAACTTGACAGAATAATAATTTGAAGTGTATTGAAATTTCCTCATGTGAATATGGGATATAAATATCGTCTACGGTTTCAGGTGCTATAGAAATGTTGTTTATAGATTTTGTACATCAGGTGTTGTGTAATGTGAGGAAGTTCAGTGACTGTGTGTATGGCCTAGTAAAAATATTATTTCAGTGCCAATTCTAGGTAAGATTTCAATATTAGAATGACAGAAGAAGTCAGAGGTCAGAGGTTATGACAACAGTGCGCCATGAAATTACTGAACCGTCACTGATGTGTTGTTTGTATTCCTGCGCAGGATGTCACATGAGGAACCATAATAAATGTGTTGAACCTTGAAGGAGTCATTCTTTTAAGAAGTGTAACATTTACATGAAACATCTGAGATGTTTAGAGGAACTATTACTCTTTGATGAAACTGCTTACAACTCGCAAACATCTGATACATGACAAAAAGCCCCATCAAGACAGGACAAAACACGGGGTCACAAGCCTACAAGGTTGAGAGCTACTGGTTTAATTTAAATGCAGTGTATTTTCTAAGCTTTCTGTTTCAGAGATGTCCTCCCAAATCAGACTGATGTTGCTGCCGAGAGCCAGATGTACGTTTGATGAGCCTGTTCAGGTGAAGGTGGCCGGGCTGAGGTCGAGACAGGTGGACACCATGAGAGCCAGATCAACTGACGAGAAGCGAGTGGCGTTTAGCTCCTCGACCACCTACAAGGCTGATGGGAACGGGGAGATCGACCTGGTAAAGTAACTTGTAAAGTTAAAGAAAAATGCTGGTATTATTTTATCTTGATTATTAGTAACAAGACCAAAACAACAGTGAATTAATTTCTCTAACCAGTATTGCTTACTTCTTGAACAGGGTAGTGTGCTGCTGACACACATCCTCACTCTGATGGCCGGCAACACAGCATCCCCTACTTCCCCCGTTCCTCCAGCCTCCCACCCCAGCTCACACTCTGGTGACCTGTCCAGGTTGTGAGCTGGGATCGGCTCCAAAAATAAAAGGAAATCTGGATCCTTTGCTCTCAGAGATGATTTTTAGTTTACATATCCCACATCAATTATTTTAATACTGCTACTGCTGACAGTAATTTGTTCTCATTGTGTTTTCAGCCCAACTAACTCTGTTAATTCATCAAACTGAGGGTTCATATTGTGTTTAGAAGAAGAAGAAGAAGAAGAAGAAGATCTACCTTTATTAGTCCCACATTGGGGAAATTCAATTTACACTCTGTTAAACTCGTACATGGTACATGGTACATGCAGACCTGAAACACACATACATGCATTAATGGAGAGATGTCAGAGTGAGGGGGCTGCTCCTGACAAGCGCCCCGAGCAGTTGGGGGTTTGGTGCCTTGCTCAGGGGCACCTCGGCAGTGCCCAAGAGGTAAACTGGCACCTCTCCAGCTACCAGTTCACACTCAGTTTTTGGTCCATGTCGGGACTTGAACCGGTGACCCTCCGGTTCCCAAGCCAACTCCCTACAGACTGAGCTACTGCCGCCCCCAACAGAGTTTCATCTGTTAATGGTATTTGGTCACCTCCCCCGTACAACCACCATTCACTGCATCATCCAGGACAATTGTGTGTTTTTGCTTGTGATTCTGCTTGAAATTGAGCTTTTCTTCTGTTTTTTTTTTTTTTCAAATAATTAAAAAAAATAAAGTACTAAAAACAAACTGAAGGCCAGTTCTGTGAATCCTCAGATATCGGATTTCCCGACAGTTGTCAAAACGATTTAAATTATTAGAAGCTGTGGTTTAAATGTCCCATTGTTGTTGAGATTTTTTTGTCTCAAACTGAATTAGAACAACACATGAAGTTTCATGCAGACTTTTACTGTTTAAACCCACTTTATCTACTGCAGTGATGGAAATAAAGACTATTATTTATGTGACACTGAAACCTTGAAAAATAGTTTTCTGCTCTACCTTACCACTATGATGTCACTAGAAGTGATGATGACTTGTATTATTGACCTTTTATACTTGTAGTACATGATTAATCCCGATTAACACAGAACAGATCAGAACAAATACACCGTGGTTAAGATGTTCAGGATGTAATCGCTTCCCTCCAGATGTGCTGAGTATCAACACAAACACTGTAACTTCACTTGAAGACGAGTTGATTAGACTGACAGCAGCTTTAACACAAATATAAAGGGTGTTCATCATGTGAGTGCACAGATTAAATGTATTAGACGGATTCATTCATTGTTGATTGAAGGAGCTTCTGCCATGTTAAAGCTGACACATGGAGCTGTGACACTTTGTGGAGACCTGGAGTCCAGCTGGATCTGTGTGTGATGACAGACGGGATGATGTTCAGGACAACCAGCTGTCTGTGATGCTGCTGCAGATGAGGACACATCTGGAAATAGATAAAGACAAGAGGGAACAACAGTTCATCTCATCGGCAGCATGGTGAACACATGAAGTATTTATTAGTATATTCATTCTGATAACATTAATGCATATACACTCCTGATCAAAATCTTAAGACCAGTTAAAAAATTGCAAGAATTTGCATTTTGCACTGTTGTATCTTAAGAAGGTTCTAAGTAGAGTTTCAAAAGGCAAAAAGAAGAAATGGGAACAAGAGACCAAATGTTTTAGCAGGCAATTTATTAAAAAACAATTTAACTAACTGTTCATCACGACAAAATAAGACCACATCCTTAAACCCAAATCTGTCAATTTACCATGCATTTTCTTCAAAACACACTTCAGACCTCTTAGAACAAAAAACTCACTCCTTCACGTGGCAGGATTACTGCAAACAAGCCTCCACACTCCATCCTCAGGTTGACGCAAGACATCATTTCATTTCAAAACCTATTATACAAATCAGAGACCCAAAAATCTCACCCACTCCAACCAACCTGTCCGCAAGACACGCATCCTCATCCCAAATAAGCCATACTGTGCTACTCACCCAAAACCATCAACCATCCAAAGAACGCTCAAAACAAAAACCTCTTCAAACCACTCTCCTTCAACCCACAAAATCCCTTTGCCTCAACACCAAACATGCGCAAAAATATTCCAAAAAAATACCTGCCTTCTCCAACCACTGCAACAAAGAGCCACCATTCAACCCACACGAGGGGCGCCATCTACTGGGCTTTCCTTCAATAACATACCCAGGCAGCGTCAAACAGCAGCGCACGGGATGTTCAGCCCCCACCGCTTTGAACTTTTTTCACCCATTCATCCCCCAAACACCCCCCCCCACCACAACAAACCACAACCCAACCACCCCCACCACACTTTTAAAAGATGCCAATTTTTGAAGGAACAAAGGGGACACTCATCACCATGATCACGAAGAACCCATTTTGTTAATCAGTTCAATCACCTCCTTTTCTCTTCTCTTTTCTTCTTTTTGCATGAAAAAAAATAAATTTCAATTTTTAACTGAAATTTTTAGGAAAAACTTTTTAAAAGGAAAAAAAATAAGGAGGGCAGATGAAAGAATAACAGTTCATCACATCAGCAGTGGCTTCAAGGAGAAATATAATATAAAATATCTCTCCTGTCCAGTCTGATTATTTGTCTCTCTAAAATACAAATAATATATAAAACAGTAAATAACAGTTAATAACGTCAGCAGTGGCTTAAAATAGAAGTATAATGTATCCAATAAATCAATATTTATCTTTGTAAATGAGACAAAAAAAGAATAAAATATCTGATAAAATCACTCAGTAAATACCTACTTATCTTTTTGGAGGACAGGGCTCACAACACATCCTGTCACATCTCTTCTCTGGTCTGGACTGGACTGGTCTGGTCATATTTGGTCTGGACTTGTTTCTTCTTTTTTCTTCTCTCTCTAAAAGACAAATAACATAAAGGGGAAATAACAGGTAATAACTGATGTATAATATATACAATGAATTCATATTTAATGTTGTAAATGAGAGAATAAAAATAAAATTCAAATAAAATATCTGATGAAAACACTTAGTAAATACATACGTATCATTTTGAAAGAGAGGGCTCACAAAACATTCTTTCGCATCTTTTCTCTGGTCGAGACTGGACTGGACTGGTCTGGTCCTTTGCGCTGAAAGGAGCCAGTTGAGGTGGTTCGGGCATCTGGAAAGGATGCCTCCTGGGCACCTCCCAAGGGAGGTGTTCCAGGCACAACCAGCTGGGAGGAGGCACCGGGGAAGACCTAGGACTAGGTGGAGAGATTATATCTCCACACTGGCCTGGGAATGCCTCGGGATCCCCCAGTCAGAGCTGGTTAATGTGGCTGGGAAAGGGAAGTTTGGGGCCCCCTGCTGACCTGACCACGACCTGACCCCGGATAAGCGGTTGAAGAAGAAGATTTACCCCTCAGACGGTATGTCAACATGGGCCCCGGTGCAAGATGCAACCTCGGGTGTTGCTGGCCCTGCCAGATGCTCAGTCAGGACACAAACATGGTGAGTCACATGCAGGGTCCTTCAAGCCATCCCATCATATTCTGAGGCGTTTCTCTGGCCGAGACAGGCGGCTGCTGCTCCCGTCCTCCTCGACCTTTCTCTTCTGCCTCTGCCCCTTTGCCCTCTCTGGTGACTCTGTCGCTCTGGAGAACTGGCAGAGGACTGACATGACGACTCGTCCATCTGCTCCGTAGTCGCTCACTCTCCAGCGGTTTGTGCGCTCAGTGCCATCAGAGAGGTAAACATGGGAGAAGACTCTGGTCACATTCCTGCCATCAACATCTATGCATCTGATGAAGTTCCTGTGGTCCCCCATCAGCACTCCCACATCTGCCTTCTCAGGATGAGCTGGAGTCAGAATAACTTGAGTACGCCTGGAATGTGGAGCGAGCACCATCAGACCTGATGGTCCTTCCTCTACAGGAGACGGTCTGGTGTTCTCCCCCTGCCTCTGCTTCCAGCTGACGAAGGGTGTGACCATCTTACGTCAGCGTTAGCTTCCCTTGTACCAGATTACAGGAATCTCATGGAGGCCTGTAATGTGGCTGTGGTACAGGCTAAGGAAGGACAGCCCCATGGACTCGATGCTCGTGCTGCTCAGAGGACGGTTCCTCAGGTTGGTGACGATCAACTGAAGGATTTGTCCGGGCCAAAACAGCAGCTGAATGGAAAGCCAAGGAAAGGAAAACATTAGTCCCTTTAGTCAGGATGACATGATGGCTAATTAAAACCCAGATTAACAAGTCAAAACAGCTTTAAACACAGTTCACATCATTTCACACAGAAGAACATAAAGACTCAGCAGGTGTTATTGTGGAAAACCTTGTTGAAGATTATTTCTGTGGTTCAAGCCCAGTGTGACAAACGTGAAGACTTTACCACACGACGTGACAGCAAACAGATTATAATCCAATTTCTGATTTGTACATTAAAAAGTTTCTGCTGTTAGATTTTGACACTTACACATACAACAACAACAACAATAATAATAATAATAATAATGTTATTTATTACTCTTATTGTTACTGTTATTATTATTTTAGGCCTTTAGTTTTTCACATAAGAGCAGAGGGGCGTTGGTAGAACGGGTCGACCTATTTCTGTTGGTGATGTGATGGAAGTTATTTCAGAAAACATTTTAGACAACTGAGACGTGTTTTTATGATTACACGTTTTAATTGGTTTCAGAGGAAAAGAGGTTTGAAGATTTCCTTCATGTAAAAGCACAGTTCATTTAATGTTAGATGCAGACAACTTTTATTTTCATATAAATGTGCACTCCATAAAGATGTATACAGGCCAATCAAAGTGGAGGAAGTGTAGGCCTCACATAATGTACATGGAGGACATCTGTGTCTAAGGGAGTTGCTGGCTCCAGTGGTTTACTCTGCCAAATAAACATCAGTATCAATAAGAGCAGCGAGACAGCCTTATTGCTTACCTCATTATGATCAGGTGTAGTTTGTCCCCCAGAGAGGGTTAGAAATATCCTCCTGTTAAGTAGCTTTCTTTGACGAGCCTGTCAATCATCACCGTGGCCACTAGATGGTGATGTGAGTCTCTGAATAAGCACCATGATGGATGAGCTGGAGCTGCTGCTGGTATTGGTTCATACTGCAGCTGTTTCTATTTTTGCTCTATTTTGAGCAGAACATGATAGAAAACAGCAAAATAGCAAAATACATGTTCACAAATTGGTCGAAATCCAAGTCAAATCATTATTGTTTTCTAGGATGAATTCAAATGCTACAGAAGACTGTGTTATGTCAAATTAATATTGAGACCAGCCCTGGTGAATTCTTCGTCCTAGTTAGACATATAATAATATAAATGTGAAACATCCTGTCGCAACTCAAAATAAAAGCTTTTAGACCACTCCACCACTGCAAAGCTTTTATTGTGAAGCAGCTGCAGCTTCCTGATGTTTGACTTTCTGTGCCTAAAAATAAACTAGCAATATTATTAAAAGCTAATTTGCTGTGTCATAGATATTTAAAATGGTTTGCCTGAGAGTGCAGATGAGAAGCAACCACAATGAGTTGACCAGATTAAAAGTTGCATTTAAAGATGGAGTCGGCCAACGTCAACCCCAGTAACGTTTACTTTAACGGCTGTTGTTACTGGCCGGTGACAGACGGGACATTTGACATATGAGGGGATTACTTTTTGTTAATGGAAATAAACTCTTAGTGAGTCTAAATTAAAACCATTTAAATGTTTTGACACCCTGCCAATCTTCAAAAAAGTAACCTAGTTGAACTGAATGAAGAACTTCCTGTTAGATTACGTTGAGTTTTTCAGGATACATTATACTGACAATATGTTATCCAGAGTAGGCTACTGTCTATGTGTCCCTCACCGACAGTAACACAGTAAACAGTTGTCTCCAAACTGCTACTTTAAACAAAGCAGTAATAGTAATAACGCTATGCTGAAGAGTTGTTGTGTAGTTGGTTACGCTAACAATAAACCCTAAAATGCTGATCTCTGATTTGTTCCCCTGTCACATCCTAACAAAATATATAATTGAAGGACTTTATGGCTCCAAACTATAGACCAGACCAGCATCACTGAGGCTGAGTTCCCTTTTGAGGGAACGAAACTCAGTGTCACAGGAGAGGAAATGACATAAAGCTGTTGTGTAGCAGTTAATGGAGGCTTTCACACTGACATTTGAGACACGTACAATACGAATATTCATGGTCAGTGTGGTAAATGGCTAAATGATGCTAGTGACAGAGACACGGCTGTTTCAGTAATACTTTCATACATTATGTCAGGATTCCGGGTTTTGTTGTTGAATGTTTCCTGTTTTATTTTGAAAATTGTTAATTTCTTGTTCCTCTGCCAGCTTTACTTCCTGTCTTTGTCTGTTGTCCCTCCCTCTATTGTAATTGTCTGTCCCACCCTGATTGTTTCCACCTGTGTGTCATCACCCTGTGTATTTAAGCCGTCCTTCCCTTTCTCCTCTTGTTGGCTCGTCTGTGCACTTGGAGCTTTGTCAGTCTGTTTCCTTGCGTCTCTCAGCATCTTTCCACTTTCTTTCTTCGTCTCTGTGCTTCCTCTGCTTCCATTAGCTTCCCTCTGTGCTTTTCAAGTGCCCCCTGTGTCCCTCTGGCTTAGGTATAGTTATTGTTTTTTTCTCCTATGTACATTAGTTTTGATATTTTTTCAGCTTACATTAAAACTCGCTTTTTGTTAACTTGACCTGTCTCCTGTTTCCTGCACTTGGGTTCACCCCTTTAATTCACTTAGTCCCCCGTAACACATTATTGTTATAGCAGCATCAGACTGTTGTCTCCAGCTACATCTCAGCCTGTAGATCACACAGTAGGATGAAGTCTGTATAGAAGTCTGGATCAGCAAAATGTGTTGGATGGGGGAAGACTGATGGGACATGACCTAAAGATGTCACCTTGGGCTCTAAGGACACTGAGCATTTTTCCCATTTTAAATCAATAATGAAAATAAAGCGTTGCAGCCGTAATTTGGTCTGTACCATCAGGGACTAAAGTTCTGTCACTAAAATCCAGTCTAAATGTCAAAAAAGCTTGCTACAGAGATGTCTCTCTTTGTCTCTCACACACAGACATTTTCCTTGGAGGAACATTTTGTACCTGCAGTTAAAGGTGGAGTCTGTGATTTACCATGAACACCATATCTATGAACCAGACTAACCTGTCTCCTAAACTTGGTGCCAGACAACATGTTATTGAAATGTCAACACATACCCAACCTGAAACTGAATTAGGCAACATCAAGATTTGTAGGACCTGCTTTTATTTTTAATGCAATGTGTAACAGTGAAATAGTCAAAGTCAGGTACTGTGTCACTAAGTAATGGTAGTCCTTTCTGTCATTGAAAATAAAGCAGCTTATTGTAATGTTCAGTGTTGACTGTCTTGGTTACTGGAAACTTGAACTTAATCTTTTTCTCTATCACCATGATTATTATGTTAACCCTGATTCTTTTGTTGACAAGCCCAAGAACATCCATCCATCTCCAGCCACTTATCTCATTAGGAGTCTCAGGGCTGGAGTTGAAAACCTGGAGAAAATCCATACAAGTACGAGGAGAACATGTAAACTCCACACGAGCCCCAAGCCAGATTTGAACCTGCAACCCTCTTGCTGTGAGGCAACAGTGCTGAACACTGCAGCACCGTGCAGCCCAGCCCAAGAACAAACCAGAGAAATCTACAGGTCTAAATTATCATTTATTTAGGTCACGTGAAGTAAATACAGTGCTGGACCCGGAGTGACAGAGCTCCTGCTGTAACTCAGCCAGAGTGTAGATTTCCAGGTCTGATTGATAATATCTTCTGGGCTGGTCCTCAGCTCGGCACTGGACATCATGTTATTGACATGTCAACACATTTCTGTTTGGACACCATGAGTGCCCTTTAAATCTCAGCCTAATTGTTGTCTGTGGAATTTAAACCACATCCATGACCTTGACTTAAATAATGTCCAGCTGTAGCCTACATCCATATACTAACCATCAAGAAGCTGAATTTCTGGCCACATTTCAGCTCCCACCGTCCACAGACACAAGCTGGTCGATTCTGAGAGTTTTCATTGTTTCAAAATAGTTGTTGACATTTTGAAATTGTAATTATATAATAATACTGTGAAAATAGAACATTTCCAATCATGTATGATTTGTCCTTTTGTTTTTATACAATGTACAGCAGTAAAATGGTCATTGGTACTGTAATAATACAAACAAGGTCATGTGTCAAATGATGTATATTTTGCTGAGGAACGATCTCATCTAAATGGTCAAAACAACGGCCAACACTGTGTGGCAGGTTTGTAATGACACTGACTCACTGAGGGTGGAGTACACTTCCTGTCTGTGCGTCGCCAATACTTATTTCTTCAGGTGAGAAGTTGTGAGACTTTTATTGTGAAGCACTTCGAGCTTCCTGTTAACTTGGTGACTGTGATCAAACTTTGATATAGGCTTTGGACAGAGGAGCGTTCAAAACAAACAGCTGTGAGCTGATTAGACGAAGAGGTGCTCCTCTGGGCGAACATCAACCATCAACTCCTGGAAGGTAAGCGACGTTTCTACCGTTCCGTTCCTGCGTCTGTCCGTAAGACTGCGTTTGTCCGCGGAAAAGCATCACTGGGACTGCAATCATGCGGTCCATAACGTCTGGAAAACGACGGGGAGCACTTTGTTATTAATAAACCATAAACTCAAACTTAACACGGGAGTGGCCACAGAGAGGGAAATATATAATGAGGTAATTTAGTGATTTTACTTAGATCAGCAGTGGGCTCAATTTAATCAAAACTTTTACACGTTTAGTTCACTGGTGCGCACGAGATAAGTGTATCAGATCTAACACAGCGCACCCCACTGCAGTCTAACTGGAGTGATGTTGCGCGCTGTCCAACCACAATTACGCACGGCAGTAACAACAGACTGTTGTAAAATAACTCCCAAACCCCTCGTGCTTATGTGCAAATTGAAGGTGTCATTTTCATAAATTATGCAACACAGTTTTTTCTACACACCAACAAGAGTTTCCACAGCACCACGAACGGGTGGGCGCGTAATCCTTTTTAAACGATGCTGGCCAATGTGGAGCTCCACAGTTTAACTGTAATACATATAGATGTGGGTCCGTGGTAAACAACACAATGTGATGCGCCCTGCCAAGTGCGTCAGGACTGTGCAAAATGCACTTTTGGTAAACAGACGAGCTGTCTATCAGGCGTTCAAGGACCTCAAAGTCAGCTTACTGTTTTACTGCTACCCTCGCTTTGGCCGTCGTTGCAGTGTTACCATAGATGACACAAATCGTGTCTTTTTCTGTTACAGAAACAGGCTGTACCTGTCGTTTCCATTCACGAAAGATAGAGTGTGTTTTACTCATGTATGTATAAAGAGAACTGGATACAGCCTTGGAGGCGGCACCTGTTCATTCATATATTTGTTGTACTGTTCCGTTAATGTTCCAGCCCTCACCTATGGTCATGAGCTTTGGTTAGTGACTGAAAGAATGAGATTGTGGTTTGAAGCAGCTGAAATGAGTTTCCTTCGTAGGGTGGCTGGACTCAGCCTCAGAGACAGGGTGAGGAGCTCAGACATCTGGAGGGAGCTCAGAGTAGAGCTGCTGCTCCTTCATGCTGCAGAAGGCACCATTGTTTCTACTTGAGCCCATGGAGTTGATGCGAGTTTTCAGTGATCATTTCATTCATCATTGCTTTAATATTTAATATATAGTTAACTGAATATTTTGGGACTTACAACAGTTCAGAGGTCAAACAAAAGAAGCTAATTAAATTGATTGTTTCAATCTCAATGTGTCCTCAATGCATCTTGAGTGTGTTCATACCTAAAGATGTCACCTTGGCCAATTTTTAATCAATAATGAAAATAAAGAGTTGCAGCCCTAATTGGTCTATACCATCAGGGACTACAGTTCTGTCAATTAAATCTAGTCTAAATGTCAAATAAAGCTTGCTACAGAGATGACTCTCTTTGTCTCTCACACACGGACACTTTCCTTGGAGGAACATTTTGTACCTGCAATTAAGAAGAAGAAGAAGAAGAAGATGAAGAAGATAGTCCTTTATTAGTCCCACGAGGGGAAATTCAATTTTTTCACTCTGTTGTTAATTTATACACGGTACCGAACGCACACATGCACAAACATGCAACAATGGAGAGATGTCAGAGTGATGGGGCTGCTCCTGACAAGCGCCCCGAGCAGTTGGGGTGTTTGGTGCCTTGCTCAGGGGCACCTCGGCAGTGCCCCTGCCGGGTCACACTCAGTTCTTGGTCCATGTCGGGACTTGAACCGGTGACCCTCCGGTTCCCAAGCCAACTCCCTACAGACTGAGCTACTAGGTGGAGTCTTACCATGAACACCATATCTATGAACCAGACTAACTTGTCTCCTCAACTTGGTGCTTGGTGTTATTGAAATGTCTACACATACCCAACCTGAAACTGAATTCAGCAACATCAAGATGTGTAGGATCTGCTTTTATTTTTAATGCAATGTGTAACAGTAAAGTAGTCACAGTCAGGTACTGTGCTACTTAGTCATGGTTGGCTCTTATTGTTTATTATGTGCCAAATGATATTTGGAATAAAGTTGTATATTTTGCTTGGGAAATATCACATCTAAATGGTAAAAACAACAGCCCAAACTTCACTTAGATAATTAATTTCAATTTAATTATTATATAACTTTTTTTAGTTAACCATAAGACGCCATAGTGAGACCTCTGCCATTGATCCCCTGCGACCCCAACATTCATTACAGTACTGTATATCACATTCAAATAAATCTAGGAATACAAGTTAATTCAGTGGCTCATAAATTGGGGTCAGGTACACTTCAACAGGTTCGTAAGATGCATCCGAAGGGTTATGAGATGATTAATGAGGCAGAAAGGAGAAGTTGTATGGCAAAATTAATATTTTTTCACTACTGTTCTCTTTCTGTTCCAGCCCTCACCTATGGTCATGAGCTTTGGGTAGTGACTGAAAGAATGAGATTGTGGTTTGAAGCAGCTGAAATGAGTTTCCTTCGTAGGGTGGCTGGACTCAGCCTCAGAGACAGGGTGAGGAGCTCGGACATGTTTTTGGGAAATATTGTAGAGTTTGACCTCTTCAACCACGCCTTGACCAGTTATTTACATGAAACTATCTGAGATGTTTAGAGGAGCAATCACTCTTTGGTGAAACTGCTGACAACTCACAGACATCTGAAACGTGACAAGAAAACCCAACAAGACAGGACAAGACATGGGGTCACAAGCCTCCAAGGTTGGCAACCACTGGTTCAGTCTTTAATAATGCAATGTACTTTCTGCTTTCTATGGTCCAGAAGAGATGTCCTCCCAAATCAGACTGAGGCTGCTGCCGAGAGCCAGATGTATGTTTGATGATCCTGTTCAGGTGAAGGTGGCCGGACTGAGGTCGAGACAGGTGGTCACCATGAGAGCCAGATCAACTGACGAGAAGGGAGTGGTGTTTAGCTCCTCGGCAACCTACAAGGCTGATGGGAACGGGGAGATCGACCTGGAGAGAGACCCCTCTCTGGGTGGGAGCTAATTTGTTTGGTGTTATTTTTAATACCACGTCTTGGGGCACTAAAGTTGTAATTTATGTTGTCGGAGGCTAAAATGTGTATTTCCATTTATGTTTATGTACAAAAGAGATGTTGATGTCACAGTGTGGATCAACGGCTGCTCTGCCAACACACTTTTCCCCCTCTACTATAAGAAGAGCCAAATCCTCCGTCCTTTAATGTTTGATATCAGCAAGCTTGTTCCCACTGAGTCAGTGGGCCTTCATTACCAAGAATGCTATGCATAATCCGCTGGCAGAGGAGAACATGGCCACCCTGGTCCCCATTGAACAAACCAAGGGACGTTTCCTCTTTGTGGCATCAGAGGACGACAACAACTGGGACAGCAAGTCTTACATGGACATGATGGTGGAGAGACTGAAGAGTCATAGGAAGGACAACTTTGAGACTGTGTGCTACCCCGGAGCAGGTCATAACCTAGAGCCACCTTATGGACCATATTGCCACTCCAGTATTCATGGGGTTTTAAAGATGCCAGTCCTGTGGGGGGGTGAGCCCAAGTCCCACTCAGCAGCTGAAGTCCTCCTGTGGAAGAGGATCCAGGACTTCTTCAGAACTCACCTGAGCTGTGATCCTTCACAGACTAAAGGCAAATTATAGATACAAATACTGTGTCATGATACAGAAGACATATGAACAGATGAATCAGCAGCCAGTTAACAGTCAATAATTGTATATGAATGAAGCTAACGATATAATGTTTTTCAGTTTCATGTATTTCAAGACTATGACTGATCATAACCTGATGCAGTTCTACTAGTGTACACTGTCAGAAAATGCTGTTTTTTTATGTTATACTAATAGTGATAATGGGTCTACTCTACCTATAATACAAGCTTGAGAACAGAAAGTGAAATTGACAAGTTTTACGTAAAAATGACACAGAAAATGTAAAAATACCAAACTGATGAAGACATGGCAGACATGATGAAAACCATGGGTCAGATCAGCATCATCAACCACTGAATGAGAGCAGTGCGGAGCGGCAGCCATTAGCTAGCCAGTGGGACACACAAACAGGGACTCATACACCCGGGGCCGGACCGCTACTTTCTGTACCAAAGCACACAGAAGCTGTGATTACAACACAGAGAGGGAGAACGACTTCATTCTCTGCTCATTTTGACGTTACTGCTTTATATTTTTACGAAGCAACTAGTTGTTTGCTGCTTTATTAAAGCCCTGAATTTCATAGAGACCCTTTAATTAGAAAGTTCCTACGATAATAAGAGGGCAAGATAAGAAGCGTACAGGATCCAATACATAACATCACTCTCATCATTTTCTCATTAAAGATATTTCACAGATTTAAATTAAATGATTTAAACAAGATATGCTACAGTTAGTTAACAGAGAGGCCTCACAACATCTGTTGAGGGAACAACATTCAGATGAGTGACCTCCAAGGTTGCCCTGTTTACAGATGTGGTTGGTGGAGTGTGGCCTCCTCTGGAGGACTGATACATAAAATGTCTTCAAGCTCCAGGCAGTGTTCTTGGTCCTTCAGCACTTCAGGGCCCCTGGTATGGGAAAACAAACCATGGTGGTTTACATCAACAAGCAGGGTGGAGTTCAGTCTGCTGCCCTGTTAGAAACAGTGGAGAAGCAGTGAGCACCCTGTTTCTGAAAGCTCTCCACATTTCCAAGTCGGGGGAAAGGAGGTGGTACCCACTGCCCGCTATGGTTCTCCCTGGCATGGCAGTACAACCAACCCCTTGGAGGTGGACACATTTGCAAACGTGCCATGGCCAGGAAAGCTGCTTGAGATCTTCCCACCACTCCATCCTATCACTCCCCTACTGGAGAAAGAATCTGGAGAGACTGTCTGTGCAAGTTGTGCAGACTATCCAGTTGGCAAGAGGGTGATCCACCACTGCCTGTTTCAAGGCAAAGTGGTTTGGGTTCCAGCGCTGCTGTGAGGAAAAATGGCTAGATGCCTGTCCTGTACAGTCTGGTCTGATGATTGAGTGCTGTCTCATGCTTCTATTGAAGTGTATGCAGCAGCCATTATTTCCTGCCCTGAGGGTTTTGGCAACAGATTTGGCCACCTTTTCATGAAGTGGTTTCAGTAGGGGGTCAGGAGGCAACGACCAGTAGTGTGTGTGTCCTCCCTGTGGTGGGAACTTCCATTGGTGTTTGAGGCATTGGTGACGGACCCTTTTGACCCTCTAGTGTTCCTCTTCAAAGGCGTAGTCATTCAAGACAGCTTGCTGCTTGCATTGACCTCATCTAAGAAAGTATGAACTGACCGACCCATCGGTGCACCCCAGTTGCTTGATGCTTTGCGGTGATCACAGCAGGCCTGCTGTCAGACCAAAACCCTCTTTTGTTGCTATAAATTTAAGGCGTTCAATCAGGTTGAGGGTCATAACACTGGATGCTTTTAACCTTTGCCCCATGAGGCTATTTTTGCTGTGCTGTTCTCTTAGCGTTCCAACCCTCACCTATGGTCATGAGCTTTGTGTAGTGACGGAAAGAACGACATCACGGATTCAAGTAGCTGAAATGAGTTTCCTTCGTAGGGCGGCTGTGCTCAGCCTTACAGATAAGGTGAGGAGCTCAGACATCTGGAGGGAGCTTGGAGTGGGGCCGCTGCTCCTTCGCATGAAAAGGGGCCAGCTGAGGTGGTTTGGGCATCTGTCCAGGATGCCTCCTGGACACCTCTGAGCATGTTCAACTGGTAAGAAGCCCTGGGGTAGACCAGAAAACGCTGGGAGAGATTACATATCTTGTACAGCCTGGGAACGCCTCGGGGTCTCCCAGGAAGAGCTGGAAAATGTTGCTGGGGAGAGGGAGGTCTGGAATTCCCTACTAAACCTGATGCCCCCGCAACCTGACCCTGAATAAGTGGAAGAAAATGGATGGATGGATGTTGTCTTATCAATATTTGTTTGGAGGGGAAATATTGGAGAGTTTTAGGTCTTCAGTCAGACCTGGGCCAGTTATTTACAGGAAACCATCTGAGATGTTTAGAGAAGCTAGTGTGTATTAACGGCTCCTCTGCCAACACAATTATACCTCTGTACTATAAGAAGAGTCAAGTTCTCCCTGTATTACTGGTTGACATCAACAAAATGGTTCCCTCTGAGTCAGGGGCCTTCATTATCAAGAGTGATAATCTGCTGTCAGAGGAGAACAAGGCCAACCTAATTTAAATTAGAAACTTTCAACAGTAATAGGGATGCAGAGCAATAAATGTACAGTATCCAACATGAACATCACAAGGTGCACGTCATGTATAATTATCAATTTGGCCATCTATTAATGGCTATATTTGTGGGGGACGGAGCCTTAACCAATCCAGTCTTTTAAATCCTTCAAGTGTCCTTTCTCTCATTGAAAATAAAGCAGCTTATTGTAATGTTCAGTACTGACTGTCTGTCTTGTTTACTGTAAACTTGTTTCTTGGCGTCCTTGATGATCCTCTGAACAGCTGTAAAGTCAGCAGCCTTCTGCGTGTACTGAACTACACCGAGAGATACATGATATTCACAGTGTACTGTATGAATAGTAATTTACTCAAACTCCAAATGAAATATTTTAATATTTTGAGATACCTTTTTTCTTTATTTTTGAGCTATAGGCTGTAATTAAATGTAAAAGATGCTTGAAACATTTTAGTTTACATGAAATGAGTCTAGAATATATAAAATCTTCACTTTCTTAAATAACTGGTGAAGAATATGGAAGTTTTTCATGATATTCAATGTTTTTCAGCAGCACTTGTACATAAAGTCATATTTAACAGCGCAATGTGTATTTCAGTGAAAGCGACTGATTGGTTCAGTCAGTCAATAAACCATCTCAGTGCGTCTCTATCTGCCTCAGAACGGCAGTGTGTCCGGGCTCAACGCCTCGTCCTCGGGCTGAAAACTGACTGTGGAGGAGCTCCAGACAAACTGTTCTGTCTCTCACCACACGGAGGCAACATGTCCACTTCTTCTGTTTCCTCCGTTCCTCCCATAAACTGGACGCTCAGCAGTTCCTCCTGCGTGTTGCATTCATCCATCTCATTGCAGCACTCCTTTAAACAATTTATTAGCCATTCAATTTTACAGTTTCAAACCCCCACCCCCCCCCAAAAGACTTTCCATTTCTAGAGAGACTCTTTATGAACAGTTAGCTCAGGATTCACTGGAAGTCTTGCTGCTCGATCACATAAAAACTAAAAGTGTTAACCAAAAACCAATTTTCTGTAGTTCAGGATGCTCATGTGAAGACTGAGGACTGGGATAAAGTCCAAAGTAGCTAAATCTGATAATAACTTATATAGTTCACTATTATTGCTCATACATGCATATAGGTAACTGTATATCTTCCATGTAAATGTGATTTAATTTTCTTTTTTATGTCTTCTTTTAGTGCAACATTTGTGCTCTATTTTATTGTTTGAGTCAATTTTAAGTTAAAATATTCAAATCTACATTTCCTGTGTAGAATGGAGGGGGCTGATCCTATAGTGACCTTGATCCTTGACCTTGAAAAGTCTCCAAAAGAGCTGATTGAAGGTAGCAATGACATGTACTATAAACCTATTGATGCAAATGTAAACTCCAATGGGAGGCGTATTATCCAAGTTTGCAAATAATAATAAACTGTTGGTTGTGAACAACTTGCATACCATGTCTTACTCATTTCCTAGTTCTCTAACCTACCGCAAAAGAGATAAATGGATTTCTGAAATAGATTATTGTTTAAGAAGAAGAAAGAAAGAAGAAACGATCAGTGCACAGATGTTGTTACAGCGTGCTCAGGACTTGTGTGTGCATGCTATTAATGCTAACTGTCATAATGAGTGGAGGTCTGGACCCACAATGCAGACAATAGACTCAATGGCAGATTATAAAAACAAAAGATTTATTAAAGGAAAGTCCAAGGAGCTGAAGCAGGGCGGGGGTTGCTGTGTGTCCAAGGTGTCCAGAGGAAGTCCAGGTGAGATTGAAGATGACGGAGTGAGGCTGAGTCAGGTGGAGAGGATTTGTGAGGTCCAGAGGGGTAATGGCAAACAACAGGAAACACTGGAGACAGGTAAAAACACTAAGTCAAAAAGCTGGGCTACAAAGCAGGCAAGAGATCACTGAAAACTACTGAGCCAAAATACTATACCACTGAGGTAAGCTGACAATGTGGCAGCGAGCTGTGAACTGGGCCAGGGTTTTATCCAGAGAGAGTGAAGGTGGCTTGATTGTAGATGGCTGGCAGGTGTGCAGGTGAATGGTGGCTCCAGCTCCACCCCCCTCCAGACTCACACACACAGAGAGAACACAAACATGGAAAAACCACTTGGATCCTAGGATCCTGACACCAACCCTGACAAGCCCCTTTGTATGAGACTAGTGGCCTTTACAAATATTAATGCAGAGCAATTTGCTCTTAACATACGTTCACTGGAAACACCTGTCATCACCTTTGGTCAGAATCCAGATGATATCGCTATGTGGTTCACTGAATCCTTGTATAACTGTACTGCCCAGAGCAGGCGAGTCAGCCCTAGACCCCGGGCACACAACCCGCTTAGGAACCAAGAATCACTTCCAGGCCGCTGGCAGCGAATATTGGAGTGTGGTGATGCTAAAATGTTATGGCAAGCCATTGATTGTAAGGGGGAGTTCTCCTCATCCCCTCGACAAGATATGCCTTCTGAAAGGGACTTTCAGGAACACATGGAGAGGCTACTGAACCCTGCTGTCGGTGAGAGAGAAAACCTACTATATATGGAGGACTATAATGTCAACATGCCACTTCTAGATGACCCTATCATAATGACAGAAGTCCAGCATGTGATTGACCACCAGCTAAAGGCTTGAAAAGGTGCAGGACCCCATGGTATAAGCCCAGGTGTGTTCATACTTCTGCCAAGTGAATGGGTGATGTTTCTATGTACACTCATGAACTCCATATTTGTAACTGGCTATCCAATGAGCTGGGCCCCTGCTAGACTGATCATGTTATTTAAGAAGGGTAACCGATTTGATTGTGACAATTACCGGAGCATAAGTGCAATCAACAGTGCAGCGAAGTGTATGACTATGTGCTTAATAACAGATTGATGTCCTGGTATAGACCATTCAGAGAGCAGGCAGGAGCTCAACCTAAAAGGAGGTGCATAGAACACATTGTGGCACTTGGACTTATCTTTGGACACTGTGCCAGAAAGAAGCTGCAACTGTGTGTTGCCTTCATAGACTTTTCCAACGCCTATGACAGGGTCCCAAGAGGGAAGCTGCTCAAAGTCTTAAAGAGCCTGGGAGTTGGAGTTACTATGCTCTCGGCTCTGATGTCAATGTACAGTGTGACAAGTATCTTGGGCTCTATTGTCTGGACCCAATATTTTATACATTTGTGTCAATAAAGTAAACTAAACTAAAACTATAAGGGTTAGAATAACAAAAAACTGCTTCAGAACACATCTGTTCAACAATATTTTTATGTGAAGTGTTTCTATACACTTAGTAGTATATAGATAAGTATTTCTTTTGTCTATAGGCCTATCACCTGTTGCCACATTGTTGAAGGGCTCCTGTAAAGTCAGTCTCTTAGGAGGTAAAGGAAGGTGTGGTTCACTTGAATGTGACAGACCAGGATTGAGTCTATAAACAGCACAGCCTTCAGCTCTTTAGGGCGCTGCTAGTGTGGTTTCTTTTCCTGAGACAAACAACCACCTAATACTTTATATCTTTGAATTACTGATTTAAACGTGTGTTTAATGAGGTGAAGTGAATTAAAGGCTGATGTTCTCACTGCAGGCATGTTAAGAGTGAAATGTGACCTGAACCCTCATGTGCTGTTGGGGATGTTTTCAGCCACTAGGAGTCATTTTTCACCCTTAAATTGGCCATAAATCTCACTGTATTTTATCAAATTGAATAATTTTTGGTGAGGAACCTTAATTTAACATATATTTTGGAAATACGATTTCAAAACTTTCAAAAGCTCAAGAATACACAGAGGGCAAATTCACTACGCACGTGATGTTCGGGCTGAAAACAGCCACTAACAGAACAGCTGTAAAAACATAACAGATCAACTTTTTTTGGTTAAATCTGTTAACCTACCTCAGTCCTGATCAAAACAACTAAATATGTAAATATTTTCAGAATTTTAACTCTTTAAAAGTCAATTTCAAATGTGATGTCACTGATTTGGGAAAAAAATACATATTTTCAATATAAAAAGTTATAAGAGAATGGATTAATTTTAACCTTTATCACAGTCTTAGACATGTCAAAGATCAGTAACAACATTGACTTGGATGAATTATTAGTTTTTGTGCAGCATCAGAATAAAGTTTTTACTCACACATGATGTTGGTGGCTGTTTTTGCCCCATTGACTGCCATTATAAACACATTTTTTGAATGCACAGCCATGACACTATATAATGATGCATTCTGCAATGTTGATGGTCCCCCCTGTTGAACAGGAGTAAAATGTGTGATTTTTACTGTTGATGACCAGGTTGCATCATTTAGCCACTACATAGGCCTGTACATGAAATGCGTCTTTTTGGATGATGGTAAAGTAAGTTTGAAACTACTTTAGAGTCTTTGTAAATACACTCTTCTTCCTCCATCCACTCCAGATTGTCGACAGCTCTCTTGCAGCGGTTATAGTCAGGGATGATGAGTGGCTTTTGTTTTAATTCATCCAAGTCAATGTTGTTACTAATCTTTGACATATCCAAGACTTTGATAAAGGTTAAAAATAACAGATTTGACCACAAAAAGTGTGAAAAAATATGTATTTGTTATATTTTTACAGCTGTTCTTCTAGTGTCTGTTTTCAGCCACGAACGTAACCAACGTAAGAGTTTTTTGAACAGTGTATAAGGGTTAAAATAACAAAAAAAAAACTGCTTCAGGACACATCTCTTCAACAATATTTTTATCTGAAGTGTTTCTATATACTTAGTCGTATATAGATACGTCTTTCTTTTCCTTACTCATTTAAAAAAAAGATATGTACTTTTATCTTTTCTTCCCTTTATTAAAAAAAATATAAAAAATTATTTTAAATATTTTTATTTCCCCACATTAATTTCGCCCCCAATTCCACCCTTATTACCTCCTCCCCCCCTATTTCTCCTTTTTTTTTTTTTTTTATTTTTTTTTTTTTTATTATTTTATTATTTTTTTTTATTTATATTTATTTATTTATTTTTTATATTTTTATTTTTTTATATATATTTTTTTTTTTTTTTTTTTTTTCCCTCCCTTCTTATTTAGGGAAATTGAAAGGGCTCCCCCCCCCCACCCACGAGATTTGAGCTCATCCAAACTGGATGCGATTCTTGACCAAAATCGCAGGCTGGCTGGATTTCTGAACCTCGCCCAACGCAACACCCCACCACCACCCCCCCTACCCACCCAA
Organism: Pterois miles; assembly: GCA_947000775.1. Lineage (NCBI taxonomy): Eukaryota > Metazoa > Chordata > Actinopteri > Perciformes > Scorpaenidae > Pterois > Pterois miles. Next base: position 23,835 of record CAMQGK010000626.1, on the reverse strand, counting down.
CCCCCCCCACCCTCCCCCCCCCCCCCCCCCCCACCCCCGCGACACGCACCCACAAACACACACACCCCACCCCCCACCCCCCCCCCCCTCCCCCACACCCACGAACCCCCCCACCCCCTCCCCCCCCCCCCCCGCCCGCCCCCCCGCCCCCCCCCGCGCCGCCGGGGGGCGGGCCCCCCCCCTCTGTTGTCTATAGGCCTACTTCACCTGTTGCTACACTGTCCCCCCCCCCCCCCTGAAGGGCTCCTGTAAAGTCAGTCTCTTAGAGTCTCTCCTAGGGAGTAAGAAGGTCCCCCCCCCCCCGTGGTTCACTTGAATGTGACAGACCAGGATTGATTCTGGTTGCTCATCATATACTGTATCTACAGTACATGTAATATGTTTCAGATGTACCACCACTACTGAAAAAAAACCTGGTATCTCCATGACAGTTCAGCTTCTGTAGGAGTGATTCAACACTTTGGGAATAATTACGGTGATATTAAACTGAAAGGTGATTACATTTCCTAAACTTTCTCTCTACTTGTCCGACACGCTTATCAACTTAATTTCTTAAAAAGCAACTAGCAGCTAATCCAGTTGCATCATACTTTATTTCCGTGCTTGCTGCTGAGAGTAGCTGCAGTTTTGCCGCTCCGGTCGCGGTGTGTTTGCAGGTTGTAGTATTATGAAAGTTTCTAATCTGTAGAGAATTAGTTCACAAATTTAGATATAAGCTTCCTGGTCTCTGGTGACACAGAAAGCAATTGTAAAAAAGTGTGTCTCTCACAAGTGGATTCAAAATTGGGAATGTTTTCCCTCATAAAGTGCCTGACAAAAAAAAAAGTGTGTGGTAGATTATAATTTGAATTTAGCTGGCCGAAAGATTCAAACTAGTTGTCTAAATTGTTGTCTAAAAAAGTCCTTTATGCACTTCAGCCCCTTTACACACCATACAGCAAATGCTGGAGTAAAGGCATGGTTGTGGCAAAATGGTGTAAATATTGAAATACAAAGGACTTTGTAAATATGTTTCACTGACAAAGAATCTTCAGTGAATTTATGACAGCAAAACTATAACTTTGGTTTCATGGAGGACATCAGCTCCAGTTTAACCAGAGGGGGACAGAAATTAGTCATTCTTGATCTGGACAACCCCACTGCCAGTATGCCAGCGCCCAGCATTAGCTGCCCAGTAGATATCTTTAAATACTGGAAGACCCAGACCGCCAACCAGAGTGGGTCTGAATCAATGTTTATGTTATTTATTTATTTAATTTGATAAATTTAGTTTATGTAGTTTATGTAGTAGTTTATGTTTTTATAACCTCTGTTCTCAAAGGTCCCAATTTAAAAGTCTACTTTTTCAGCTCAAGTCATTGTGCTGAACATGAAGCTTAGCTGGAAAGCACAAGATGTCAATGTCTATGCAATTACACTAGATGGCCACTAGAAGGCGGGGCGCCCTCGAGTATAGCATCTCTCATGCAGTAACTGTTTACGGGCACAGAAGAAGTCAGAGGTCAGAGGTTATGACAGCAGTGCGCCGTGAAGTTATTGAACCGTCACTGATGTGTTGTTTGTATTCCTGCACAGGTATGTATGATATATAGACAGAAATAATAAATATGTTGTCTAAGTGTAAATATTATTTTAATGGGGCGGAAGTTGTGTGTTTACTTTGGATGAAAGATCGGCGCCCAGCGCTAATGTTAGCATGCTAGCTGTTAATGTCCGTGACTGTCAATAGCAGTCAGTTTATTCTATGCAGGGTTAAGCGCTAATGTTAAACTCTATCAGACTTTTAAGATATTTGTTTTATTACTGTGCAGTGTTAAGCGTTCACGTTAAAGTCTAGCAGCCTGTTAAAATATTATGCGATTTCCATGCAGTGTTGAGCACTAATGTTAAACTGTAGCAGCTCGCCTGTTGAGCCATTTTATATTGTTTCGATATTATTTCTGTTCAGTATTAAAACACATTACATTGGGTCAGTTAGACAGCCATGTCAGACCTGCGGTATTATGTCCGGCTGTAGGTGTCACTGCTTTATCAGGAGGAAATATGGTGTCAGCTCCGTCTGTTATGTTGTGTTTTGGTAACTTGACAGAATAATAATTTGAAGTGTATTGAAATTTCCTCATGTGAATATGGGATATAAATATCGTCTACGGTTTCAGGTGCTATAGAAATGTTGTTTATAGATTTTGTACATCAGGTGTTGTGTAATGTGAGGAAGTTCAGTGACTGTGTGTATGGCCTAGTAAAAATATTATTTTAGTGCCAATTCTAGTTAAGATTTCAATATTAGAATGACAGAAGAAGTCAGAGGTCAGAGGTTATGACAACAGTGCGCCATGAAATTACTGAACCGTCACTGATGTGTTGTTTGTATTCCTGCGCAGGATGTCACATGAGGAACCATAATAAATGTGTTGAACCTTGAAGGAGTCATTCTTTTAAGAAGTGTAACATTTACATGAAACATCTGAGATGTTTAGAGGAACTATTACTCTTTGATGAAACTGCTTACAACTCGCAAACATCTGATACATGACAAAAAGCCCCATCAAGACAGGACAAAACACGGGGTCACAAGCCTACAAGGTTGAGAGCTACTGGTTTAATTTAAATGCAGTGTATTTTCTAAGCTTTCTGTTTCAGAGATGTCCTCCCAAATCAGACTGATGTTGCTGCCGAGAGCCAGATGTACGTTTGATGAGCCTGTTCAGGTGAAGGTGGCCGGGCTGAGGTCGAGACAGGTGGACACCATGAGAGCCAGATCAACTGACGAGAAGCGAGTGGCGTTTAGCTCCTCGACCACCTACAAGGCTGATGGGAACGGGGAGATCGACCTGGTAAAGTAACTTGTAAAGTTAAAGAAAAATGCTGGTATTATTTTATCTTGATTATTAGTAACAAGACCAAAACAACAGTGAATTAATTTCTCTAACCAGTATTGCTTACTTCTTGAACAGGGTAGTGTGCTGCTGACACACATCCTCACTCTGATGGCCGGCAACACAGCATCCCCTACTTCCCCCGTTCCTCCAGCCTCCCACCCCAGCTCACACTCTGGTGACCTGTCCAGGTTGTGAGCTGGGATCGGCTCCAAAAATAAAAGGAAATCTGGATCCTTTGCTCTCAGAGATGATTTTTAGTTTACATATCCCACATCAATTATTTTAATACTGCTACTGCTGACAGTAATTTGTTCTCATTGTGTTTTCAGCCCAACTAACTCTGTTAATTCATCAAACTGAGGGTTCATATTGTGTTTAGAAGAAGAAGAAGAAGAAGAAGATCTACCTTTATTAGTCCCACATTGGGGAAATTCAATTTACACTCTGTTAAACTCGTACATGGTACATGCAGACCTGAAACACACATACATGCATTAATGGAGAGATGTCAGAGTGAGGGGGCTGCTCCTGACAAGCGCCCTGAGCAGTTGGGGGTTTGGTGCCTTGCTCAGGGGCACCTCGGCAGTGCCCAAGAGGTAAACTGGCACCTCTCCAGCTACCAGTTCACACTCAGTTTTTGGTCCATGTCGGGACTTGAACCGGTGACCCTCCGGTTCCCAAGCCAACTCCCTACAGACTGAGCTACTGCCGCCCCCAACAGAGTTTCATCTGTTAATGGTATTTGGTCACCTCCCCCGTACAACCACCATTCACTGCATCATCCAGGACAATTGTGTGTTTTTGCTTGTGATTCTGCTTGAAATTGAGCTTTTCTTCTGTTTTTTTTTTTTCAAATGATTAAAAAAAAAAAAGTACTAAAAACAAACTGAAGGCCAGTTCTGTGAATCCTCAGATATCGGATTTCCCGACAGTTGTCAAAACGATTTAAATTATTAGAAGCTGTGGTTTAAATGTCCCATTGTTGTTGAGATTTTTTTGTCTCAAACTGAATTAGAACAACACATGAAGTTTCATGCAGACTTTTACTGTTTAAACCCACTTTATCTACTGCAGTGATGGAAATAAAGACTATTATTTATGTGACACTGAAACCTTGAAAAATAGTTTTCTGCTCTACCTTACCACTATGATGTCACTAGAAGTGATGATGACTTGTATTATTGACCTTTTATACTTGTAGTACATGATTAATCCCGATTAACACAGAACAGATCAGAACAAATACACCGTGGTTAAGATGTTCAGGATGTAATCGCTTCCCTCCAGATGTGCTGAGTATCAACACAAACACTGTAACTTCACTTGAAGACGAGTTTATTAGACTGACAGCAGCTTTAACACAAATATAAAGGGTGTTCATCATGTGAGTGCACAGATTAAATGTATTAGACGGATTCATTCATTGTTGATTGAAGGAGCTTCTGCCATGTTAAAGCTGACACATGGAGCTGTGACACTTTGTGGAGACCTGGAGTCCAGCTGGATCTGTGTGTGATGACAGACGGGATGATGTTCAGGACAACCAGCTGTCTGTGATGCTGCTGCAGATGAGGACACATCTGGAAATAGATAAAGACAAGAGGGAACAACAGTTCATCTCATCGGCAGCATGGTGAACACATGAAGTATTTATTAGTATATTCATTCTGATAACATTAATGCATATACAGTACATACATCTTTTTAAATAGGAGGGTAAGAGGAAAGATAAGGAGGGCAGATGAAAGAATAACAGTTCATCACATCAGCAGTGGCTTCAAGGAGAAATATAATATAAAATATCTCTCCTGTCCAGTCTGATTATTTGTCTCTCTAAAATACAAATAATATATAAAACAGTAAATAACAGTTAATAACGTCAGCAGTGGCTTAAAATAGAAGTATAATGTATCCAATAAATCAATATTTATCTTTGTAAATGAGACAATAAAAGAATAAAATATCTGATAAAATCACTTAGTAAATACCTACTTATCTTTTTGGAGGACAGGGCTCACAACACATCCTGTCACATCTCTTCTCTGGTCTGGACTGGACTGGTCTGGTCATATTTGGTCTGGACTTGTTTCTTCTTTTTTCTTCTCTCTCTAGGGGGGCAGCAGTAGCTCAGTCCGTAAGGACTTGGGTTAGGATGTGGAGGACCCGGGTTCAAATCCCCCATGGACCAAGACCAACTGGTTGCTGGAGAGGTGCCGGTTTACCTCTTGGGCACTGCCGAGGTGCCCCTGAGCAAGGCACCAAACCCCCAACTGCTCTGGGCGCTTGTCAGGAGCAGCCCCATCACTCTGACATCTCTCCATTGACATGTATATGTACTGTGTGAACTGTACTGTGAACAACAGAGTGTAAAACTGAATTTCCCCACTGTGGGACTAATAAAGGAATATCTTTCTTTCTTCTTTCTTTCTTCTTTCTTTCTAAAAGACAAATAACATAAAGGGGAAATAACAGGTAATAACTGATGTATAATATATACAATGAATTCATATTTAATGTTGTAAATGAGAGAATAAAAATAAAATTCAAATAAAATATCTGATGAAAACACTTAGTAAATACATACGTATCATTTTGAAAGAGAAGGCTCACAAAACATTCTTTCGCATCTTTTCTCTGGTCGAGACTGGACTGGACTGGTCTGGTCCTTTGCGCTGAAAGGAGCCAGTTGAGGTGGTTCGGGCATCTGGAAAGGATGCCTCCTGGGCACCTCCCAAGGGAGGTGTTCCAGGCACAACCAGCTGGGAGGAGGCACCGTGGAAGTCCTAGGACTAGGTGGAGAGATTATATCTCCACACTGGCCTGGGAATGCCTCGGGATCCCCCAGTCAGAGCTGGTTAATGTGGCTGGGAAAGGGAAGTTTGGGGCCCCCTGCTGACCTGACCACGACCTGACCCCGGATAAGCGGTTGAAGGGCATCTGGCAAGGATGCCTCCTGGGCACCTCCCAAGGGAGGTGTTCCAGGCACAACCAGCTGGGAGGAGGCACCGGGGAAGACCTAGGACTTGGTGGAGAGATTATATCTCCACACTGGCCTGGGAATGCCTCGGGATCCCCCAGTCAGAGCTGGTTAATGTGGCTGGGAAAGGGAAGTTTGGGGCCCCCTGCTGACCTGACCACAACCTGACCCCGGATAAGCGGTTGAAGAAGAAGATTTACCCCTCAGACGGTATGTCAACATGGGCCCCGGTGCAAGATGCAACCTCGGGTGTTGCTAGCCCTGCCAGATGCTCAGTCAGGACACAAACATGGTGAGTCACATGCAGGGTCCTTCAAGCCATCCCATCATATTCTGAGGCGTTTCTCTGGCCGAGACAGGCGGCTGCTGCTCCCGTCCTCCTCGACCTTTCTCTTCTGCCTCTGCCCCTTTGCCCTCTCTGGTGACTCTGTTGCTCTGGAGAACTGGCAGAGGACTGACATGAGGACTCGTCCATCTGCTCCGTAGTCGCTCACTCTCCAGCGGTTTGTGCGCTCAGTGCCATCAGAGAGGTAAACATGGGAGAAGACTCTGGTCACATTCCTGCCATCAACATCTATGCATCTGATGAAGTTCCTGTGGTCCCCCATCAGCACTCCCACATCTGCCTTCTCAGGATGAGCTGGAGTCAGAATAACTTGAGTACGCCTGGAATGTGGAGCGAGCACCATCAGACCTGATGGTCCTTCCTCTACAGGAGACGGTCTGGTGTTCTCCCCCTGCCTCTGCTTCCAGCTGACGAAGGGTGTGACCATCTTAAGTCAGCGTTAGCTTCCCTTGTACCAGATTACAGGAATCTCATGGAGGCCTGTAATGTGGCTGTGGTACAGGCTAAGGAAGGACAGCCCCATGGACTCGATGCTCGTGCTGCTTAGAGGACGGTTCCTCAGGTTGGTGACGATCAACTGAAGGATTTGTCCGGGCCAAAACAGAGCAGCTGAATGGAAAGCCAAGGAAAGGAAAACATTAGTCCCTTTAGTCAGGATGACATGATGGCTAATTAAAACCCAGATTAACAAGTCAAAACAGCTTTAAACACAGTTCACATCATTTCATACAGAAGAACATAAAGACTCAGCAGGTGTTATTGTGGAAAACCTTGTTGAAGATTATTTCTGTGGTTCAAGCCCAGTGTGACAAACGTGAAGACTTTACCACACGACGTGACAGCAAACAGATTATAATCCAATTTCTGATTTGTACATTAAAAAGTTTCTGCTGTTAGATTTTGACACTTACACATACAACAACAACAACAACAATAATAATAATAATAATAATAATAATGTTATTTATTACTCTTATTGTTACTGTTATTATTATTTTAGGCCTTTAGTTTTTCACATAAGAGCAGAGGGGCGTTGGTAGAACGGGTCGACCTATTTCTGTTGGTGATGTGATGGAAGTTATTTCAGAAAACATTTTAGACAACTGAGACGTGTTTTTATGATTACACGTTTTAATTGGTTTCAGAGGAAAAGAGGTTTGAAGATTTCCTTCATGTAAAAGCACAGTTCATTTAATGTTAGATGCAGACAACTTTTATTTTCATATAAATGTGCACTCCATAAAGATGTATACAGGCCAATCAAAGTGGAGGAAGTGTAGGCCTCACATAATGTACATGGAGGACATCTGTGTCTAAGGGAGTTGCTGGCTCCAGTGGTTTACTCTGCCAAATAAACATCAGTATCAATAAGAGCAGCGAGACAGCCTTATTGCTTACCTCATTATGATCAGGTGTAGTTTGTCCCCCAGAGAGGGTTAGAAATATCCTCCTGTTAAGTAGCTTTCTTTGACGAGCCTGTCAATCATCACCGTGGCCACTAGATGGTGATGTGAGTCTCTGAATAAGCACCATGATGGATGAGCTGGAGCTGCTGCTGGTATTGGTTCATACTGCAGCTGTTTCTATTTTTGCTCTATTTTGAGCAGAACATGATAGAAAACAGCAAAATAGCAAAATACATGTTCACAAATTGGTCGAAATCCAAGTCAAATCATTATTGTTTTCTAGGATGAATTCAAATGCTACATAAGACTGTGTTATGTCAAATTAATATTGAGACCAGCCCTGGTGAATTCTTCGTCCTAGTTAGACATATAATAATATAAATGTGAAACATCCTGTCGCAACTCAAAATAAAAGCTTTCAGACCACTCCACCACTGCAAAGCTTTTATTGTGAAGCAGCTGCAGCTTCCTGATATTTGACTTTCTGTGCCTAAAAATAAACTAGCAATATTATTAAAAGCTAATTTGCTTTGTCATAGATATTTAAAATGGTTTGCCTGAGAGTGCAGATGAGAAGCAACCACAATGAGTTGACCAGATTAAAAGTTGCATTTAAAGATGGAGTCGGCCAACGTCAACCCCAGTAACGTTTACTTTAACGGCTGTTGTTACTGTCCGGTGAAAGATGGGACATTTGACATATGAGGGGATTACTTTGTTAATGGAAATAAACTCTTAGTGAGTCTAAATTAAAACCATTTAAATGTTTTGACACCCTGCCAATCTTCAAAAAAGTAACCTAGTTGAACTGAATGAAGAACTTCCTGTTAGATTACGTTGAGTTTTTCAGGATACATTATACTGACAATATGTTATCCAGAGTAGGCTACTGTCTATGTGTCCCTCACCGACAGTAACACAGTAAACAGTTGTCTCCAAACTTCTACTTTAAAAAGAGCAGGAATAGTAATAACGCTATGCTGAAGAGTTGTTGTGTAGTTGGTTACGCTAACAATAAACCCTAAAATGCTGATCTCTGATTTGTTCCCCTGTCACATCCTAACAAAATATATAATTGAAGGACTTTATGGCTCCAAACTATAGACCAGACCAGCATCACTGAGGCTGAGTTCCCTTTTGAGGGAACGAAACTCAGTGTCACAGGAGAGGAAATGACATAAAGCTGTTGTGTAGCAGTTAATGGAGGCTTTCACACTGACATTTGAGGCACGTACAATACGAATATTCATGGTCAGTGTGGTAAATGGCTAAATGATGCTAGTGACAGAGACACGGCTGTTTCAGTAATACTTTCATACATTATGTCAGGATTCCGGGTTTTGTTGTTGAATGTTTCCTGTTTTATTTTGAAAATTGTTAATTTCTTGTTCCTCTGCCAGCTTTACTTCCTGTCTTTGTCTGTTGTCCCTCTATTGTAATTGTCTGTCCCACCCTGATTGTTTCCACCTGTGTGTCAGCACCCTGTGTATTTAAGCCGTCCTTCCCTTTCTCCTCTTGTTGGCTCGTCTGTGCACTTGGAGCTTTGTTAGTCTGTTTCCTTGCGTCTCTCAGCATCTTTCCACTTTCTTTCTACGTCTCTCTGCTTCCCTCAGCTTCCCTCTGTGCTTTTCAAGTGCCCCCTGTGTCCCTCTGGCTTAGGTATAGTTATTGTTTTTTTCTCCTATGTACATTAGTTTTGATATTTTTTCAGCTTACATTAAAGCTCGCTTTTTGTTAACTTGACCTGTCTCCTGTTTCCTGCACTTGGGTTCACCCCTTTAATTCACTTAGTCCCCCGTAACACATTATTGTTATAGCAGCATCAGACTGTTGTCTCCAGCTACATCTCAGCCTGTAGATCACACAGTAGGATGAAGTCTGTATAGAAGTCTGGATCAGCAAAATGTGTTGGATGGGGGAAGACTGATGGGACATGACCTAAAGATGTCACTTTGGGCTTTCTTTCTAAGGACACTGAGCATTTTTCCCATTTTAAATCAATAATGAAAATAAAGCGTTGCAGCCGTAATTTGGTCTATACCATCAGGGACTAAAGTTCTGTCACTAAAATCCAGTCTAAATGTCAAAAAAGCTCGCTACAGAGATGTCTCTCTTTGTCTCTCACACACAGACATTTTCCTTGGAGGAACATTTTGTACCTGCAGTTAAAGGTGGAGTCTGTGATTTACCATGAACACCATATCTATGAACCAGACTAACCTGTCTCCTAAACTTGGTGCCAGACAACATGTTATTGAAATGTCAACACATACCCAACCTGAAACTGAATTAGGCAACATCAAGATTTGTAGGACCTGCTTTTATTTTTAATGCAATGTGTAACAGTGAAATAGTCAAAGTCAGGTACTGTGTCACTAAGTAATGGTAGTCCTTTCTGTCATTGAAAATAAAGCAGCTTATTGTAATGTTCAGTGTTGACTGTCTTGGTTACTGGAAACTTGAACTTAATCTTTTTCTCTATCACCATGATTATTATGTTAACCCTGATTCTTTTGTTGACAAGCCCAAGAACATCCATCCATCTCCAGCCACTTATCCATTAGGAGTCAGCCCTCATCAGGGCTGGAGTTGAAAACCTGGAGAAAATCCATACAAGTACGAGGAGAACATGTAAACTCCACACGAGCCCCAAGCCAGATTTGAACCTGCAACCCTCTTGCTGTGAGGCAACAGTGCTGAACACTGCAGCACCGTGCAGCCCAGCCCAAGAACAAACCAGAGAAATCTACAGGTCTAAATTATCATTTATTTAGGTCACGTGAAGTAAATACAGTGCTGGACCCGGAGTGACAGAGCTCCTGCTGTAACTCAGCCAGAGTGTAGATTTCCAGGTCTGATTGATAATATCTTCTGGGCTGGTCCTCAGCTCGGCACTGGACATCATGTTATTGACATGTCAACACATTTCTGTTTGGACACCATGAGTGCCCTTTAAATCTCAGCCTAATTGTTGTCTGTGGAATTTAAACCACATCCATGACCTTGACTTAAATAATGTCCAGCTGTAGCCTACATCCATATACTAACCATCAAGAAGTTGAATTTCTGGCCACATTTCAGCTCCCACCGTCCACAGACACAAGCTGGTCGATTCTGAGAGTTTTCATTGTTTCAAAATAGTTGTTGACATTTTGAAATTGTAATTATATAATAATACTGTGAAAATAGAACATTTCCAATCATGTATGATTTGTCCTTTTGTTTTTATACAATGTACAGCAGTAAAATGGTCATTGGTACTGTAATAATACAAACAAGGTCATGTGTCAAATGATGTATATTTTGCTGAGGAACGATCTCATCTAAATGGTCAAAACAACGGCCAACACTGTGTGGCAGGTTTGTAATGACACTGACTCACTGAGGGTGGAGTACACTTCCTGTCTGTGCGTCGCCAATACTTATTTCTTCAGGTGAGAGGTTGTGAGACTTTTTTATTGTGAAGCACTTCGAGCTTCCTGTTAACTTGGTGACTGTGATCAAACTTTGATATAGGCTTTGGACAGAGGAGCGTTCAAAACAAACAGCTGTGAGCTGATTAGACGAAGAGGTGCTCCTCTGGGCGAACATCAACCATCAACTCCTGGAAGGTAAGCGACGTTTCTACCGTTCCGTTCCTGCGTCTGTCCGTAAGACTGCGTTTGTCCGCGGAAAAGCATCACTGGGACTGCAATCATGCGGTCCATAACGTCTGGAAAACGACGGGGAGCACTTTGTTATTAATAAACCATAAACTCAAACTTAACAGTGGAGTGGCCACAGAGAGGGAAATATATAATGAGGTAATTTAGTGATTTTACTTAGATCAGCAGTGGGCTCAATTTAATCAAAACTTTTACACGTTTAGTTCACTGGTGCGCACGAGATAAGTGTATCAGATCTAACACAGCGCACCCCACTGCAGTCTAACTGGAGTGATGTTGCGCGCTGTCTAACCACAATTACGCACGGCAGTAACAACAGACTGTTGTAAAATAACTCCCAAACCCCTCGTGCTTATGTGCAAATTGAAGGTGTCATTTTCATAAATTATGCAACACAGTTTTTTCTACACACCAACAAGAGTTTCCACAGCACCACGAACGGGTGGGCGCGTAATCCTTTTTAAACGATGCTGGCCAATGTGGAGCTCCACGGTTTAACTGTAATACATATAGATGTGGGTCCGTGGTAAACAACACAATGTGATGCGCCCTGCCAAGTGCGTCAGGACTGTGCAAAATGCACTTTTGGTAAACAGACGAGCTGTCTATCAGGCGTTCAAGGACCTCAAAGTCAGCTTACTGTTTTACTGCTACCCTCGCTTTGGCCGTCGTTGCAGTGTTACCATAGATGACACAAATCGTGTCTTTTTCTGTTACAGAAACAGGCTGTACCTGTCGTTTCCATTCACGAAAGATAGAGTGTGTTTTACTCATGTATGTATAAAGAGAACTGGATACAGCCTTGGAGGCGGCACCCGTTCATTCATATATTTGTTGTACTGTTCCGTTAATGTTCCAGCCCTCACCTATGGTCATGAGCTTTGGTTAGTGACTGAAAGAATGAGATTGTGGTTTGAAGCAGCTGAAATGAGTTTCCTTCGTAGGGTGGCTGGACTCAGCCTCAGAGACAGGGTGAGGAGCTCAGACATCTGGAGGGAGCTCAGAGTAGAGCTGCTGCTCCTTCATGCTGCAGAAGGCACCATTGTTTCTACTTGAGCCCATGGAGTTGATGCGAGTTTTCAGTGATCATTTCATTCATCATTGCTTTAATATTTAATATATAGTTAACTGAATATTTTGGGACTTACAACAGTTCAGAGGTCAAACAAAAGAAGCTAATTAAATTGATTGTTTCAATCTCAATGTGTCCTCAATGCATCTTGAGTGTGTTCATACCTAAAGATGTCACCTTGGCCAATTTTTAATCAATAATGAAAATAAAGAGTTGCAGCCCTAATTGGTCTATACCATCAGGGACTACAGTTCTGTCAATTAAATCTAGTCTAAATGTCAAATAAAGCTTGCTACAGAGATGACTCTCTTTGTCTCTCACACACGGACACTTTCCTTGGAGGAACATTTTGTACCTGCAATTAAGAAGAAGAAGAAGAAGAAGATGAAGAAGATAGTCCTTTATTAGTCCCACGAGGGGAAATTCAATTTTTTCACTCTGTTGTTAATTTATACACGGTACCGAACACACACATGCACAAACATGCAACAATGGAGAGATGTCAGAGTGATGGGGCTGCTCCTGACAAGCGCCCCGAGCAGTTGGGGTGTTTGGTGCCTTGCTCAGGGGCACCTCGGCAGTGCCCCTGCCGGGTCACACTCAGTTCTTGGTCCATGTCGGGACTTGAACCGGTGACCCTCCGGTTCCCAAGCCAACTCCCTACAGACTGAGCTACTAGGTGGAGTCTTACCATATCTATGAACCAGACTAACTTGTCTCCTCAACTTGGTGCTTGGTGTTATTGAAATGTCTACACATACCCAACCTGAAACTGAATTCAGCAACATCAAGATGTGTAGGATCTGCTTTTATTTTTAATGCAATGTGTAACAGTAAAGTAGTCACAGTCAGGTACTGTGCTACTAAGTCATGGTTGGCTCTTATTGTTTATTATGTGCCAAATGATATTTGGAATAAAGTTGTATATTTTGCTTGGGAAATATCACATCTAAATGGTAAAAACAACAGCCCAAACTTCACTTAGATAATTAATTTCAATTTAATTATTAACTTTTTTTAGTTAACCATAAGATGCCATAGTGAGACCTCTGCCATTGATCCCCTGCGACCCCAACATTCATTACAGTACTGTATATCACATTCAAATAAATCTAGGAATACAAGTTAATTCAGTGGCTCATAAATTGGGGTCAGGTACACTTCAACAGGTTCGTAAGATGCATCCGAAGGGTTATGAGATGATTAATGAGGCAGAAAGGAGAAGTTGTATGGCAAAATTAATATTTTTTCACTACTGTTCTCTTTCTGTTCCAGCCCTCACCTATGGTCATGAGCTTTGGGTAGTGACTGAAAGAATGAGATTGTGGTTTGAAGCAGCTGAAATGAGTTTCCTTCGTAGGGTGGCTGGACTCAGCCTCAGAGACAGGGTGAGGAGCTCGGACATGTTTTTGGGAAATATTGTAGAGTTTGACCTCTTCAACCACGCCTTGACCAGTTATTTACATGAAACTATCTGAGATGTTTAGAGGAGCAATCACTCTTTGGTGAAACTGCTCACAGACATCTGAAACGTGACAAGAAAACCCAACAAGACAGGACAAGACATGGGGTCACAAGCCTCCAAGGTTGGCAACCACTGGTTCAGTCTTTAATAATGCAATGTACTTTCTGCTTTCTATGGTCCAGAAGAGATGTCCTCCCAAATCAGACTGAGGCTGCTGCCGAGAGCCAGATGTATGTTTGATGATCCTGTTCAGGTGAAGGTGGCCGGACTGAGGTCGAGACAGGTGGTCACCATGAGAGCCAGATCAACTGACGAGAAGGGAGTGGTGTTTAGCTCCTCGGCAACCTACAAGGCTGATGGGAACGGGGAGATCGACCTGGAGAGAGACCCCTCTCTGGGTGGGAGCTAATTTGTTTGGTGTTATTTTTAATACCACGTCTTGGGGCACTAAAGTTGTAATTTATGTAGTCGGAGGCTAAAATGTGTATTTCCATTTATGTTTATGTACAAAAGAGATGTTGATGTCACAGTGTGGATCAACGGCTGCTCTGCCCACACACTTTTCCCCCTCTACTATAAGAAGAGCCAAATCCTCCGTCCTTTAATGTTTGATATCAGCAAGCTTGTTCCCACTGAGTCAGGGGCCTTCATTACCAAGAATGCTGTGCATAATCCGCTGGCAGAGGAGAACATGGCCACCCTGGTCCCCATTGAACAAGCCAAGGGACGTTTCCTCTTTGTGGCATCAGAGGACGACAACAACTGGGACAGCAAGTCTTACATGGACATGATGATGGAGAGACTGAAGAGTCATAGGAAGGACAACTTTGAGACTGTGTGCTACCCCGGAGCAGGTCATAACCTAGAGCCACCTTATGGACCATATTGCCACTCCAGTATTCATGGGGTTTTAAAGATGCCAGTCCTGTGGGGGGGTGAGCCCAAGTCCCACTCAGCAGCTGAAGTCCTCCTGTGGAAGAGGATCCAGGACTTCTTCAGAACTCACCTGAGCTGTGATCCTTCACAGACTAAAGGCAAATTATAGATACAAATACTGTGTCATGATACAGAAGACATATGAACAGATGAATCAGCTGCCAGTTAACAGTCAATAATTGTATATGAATGAAGCTAACGATATAATGTTTTTCAGTTTCATGTATTTCAAGACTATGACTGATCATAACCTGATGCAGTTCTACTACTGTACACTGTCAGAAAATGCTGTTTTTTTATGTTATACTAATAGTGATAATGGGTCTACTCTACTTATAATACAAGCTTGAGAACAGAAAGTGAAATTGACAAGTTTTACGTAAAAATGACACTGAAAATGTAAAAATACCAAACTGATGAAGACATGGCAGACATGATGAAAACCATGGGTCAGATCGGCATCATCAACCACCGAATGAGAGCAGTGCGGAGCGGCAGCCATTAGCTAGCCAGTGGGACACACAAACAGGGACTCATACACCCGGGGCCGGACCGCTACTTTCTGTACCAAAGCACAAGAAGCTGTGATGACAACACAGAGAGGGAGAACGACTTCATTCTCTGCTCATTTTGACGTTACTGCTTTATATTTTTACGAAGCAACTAGTTGTTTGCTGCTTTATTAAAGCCCTGAATTTCATAGAGACCCTTTAATTAGAAAGTTCCTACGATAATAAGAGGGCAAGATAAGAAGCGTACAGGATCCAATACATAACATCACTCTCATCATTTTCTCATTAAAGATATTTCACAGATTTAAATTAAATGATTTAAACAAGATATGCTACAGTTAGTTAACAGAGAGGCCTCACAACATCTGTTGAGGGAACAACATTCAGATGAGTGACCTCCAAGGTTGCCCTGTTTACAGATGCGGTTGGTGGAGTGTGGCCTCCTCTGGAGGACTGATACATAAAATGTCCTCAAGCTCCAGGCAGTGTTCTTGGTCCTTCAGCACTTCAGGGCCCCTGGTATGGGAAAACAAACCATGGTGGTTTACATCAACAAGCAGGGTGGAGTTCAGTCTGCTGCCCTGTTAGAAACAGTGGAGAAGCAGTGAGCACCCTGTTTCTGAAAGCTCTCCACATTTCCAAGTCGGGGGAAAGGAGGTGGTACCCACTGCCCGCTATGGTTCTCCCTGGCATGGCAGTACAACCAACCCCTTGGAGGTGGACACATTTGCAAACGTGCCATGGCCAGGAAAGCTGCTTGAGATCTTCCCACCACTCCATCCTATCACTCCCCTACTGGAGAAAGAATCTGGAGAGACTGTCTGTGCAAGTTGTGCAGACTATCCAGTTGGCAAGAGGGTGATCCACCACTGCCTGTTTCAAGGCAAAGTGGTTTGGGTTCCAGCGCTGCTGTGAGGAAAAATGGCTAGATGCCTGTCCTGTACAGTCTGGTCTGATGATTGAGTGCTGTCTCATGCTTCTATTGAAGTGTATGCAGCAGCCATTATTTCCTGCCCTGAGGGTTTTGGCAACAGATTTGGCCACCTTTTCATGAAGTGGTTTCAGTAGGGGGTCAGGAGGCAACGACCAGTAGTGTGTGTGTCCTCCCTGTGGTGGGAACTTCCATTGGTGTTTGAGGCATTGGTGACGGACCCTTTTGACCCTCTAGTGTTCCTCTTCAAAGGCGTAGTCATTCAAGACAGCTTGCTGCTTGCATTGACCTCATCTAAGAAAGTATGAACTGACCGACCCATCGGTGCACCCCAGTTGCTTGATGCTTTGCGGTGATCACAGCAGGCCTGCTGTCAGACCAAAACCCTCTTTTGTTGCTATAAATTTAAGACGTTCAATCAGGTTGAGGGTCATAACACTGGATGCTTTTAACCTTTGCCCCATGAGGCTATTTTTGCTGTGCTGTTCTCTTAGCGTTCCAACCCTCACCTATGGTCATGAGCTTTGTGTAGTGACGGAAAGAACGACATCACGGATTCAAGTAGCTGAAATGAGTTTCCTTCGTAGGGCGGCTGTGCTCAGCCTTACAGATAAGGTGAGGAGCTCAGACATCTGGAGGGAGCTTGGAGTGGGGCCGCTGCTCCTTCGCATGAAAAGGGGCCAGCTGAGGTGGTTTGGGCATCTGTCCAGGATGCCTCCTGGACACCTCTGAGCATGTTCAACTGGTAAGAAGCCCTGGGGTAGACCAGAAAACGCTGGGAGAGATTACATATCTTGTACAGCCTGGGAACGCCTCGGGGTCTCCCAGGAAGAGCTGGAAAATGTTGCTGGGGAGAGGGAGGTCTGGAATTCCCTACTAAACCTGATGCCCCCGCAACCTGACCCTGAATAAGTGGAAGAAAATGGATGGATGGATGTTGTCTTATCAATATTTGTTTGGAGGGGAAATATTGGAGAGTTTTAGGTCTTCAGTCAGACCTGGGCCAGTTATTTACAGGAAACCATCTGAGATGTTTAGAGAAGCTAGTGTGTATTAACGGCTCCTCTGCCAACACAATTATACCTCTGTACTATAAGAAGAGTCAAGTTCTCCCTGTATTACTGGTTGACATCAACAAAATGGTTCCCTCTGAGTCAGGGGCCTTCATTATCAAGAGTGATAATCTGCTGGCAGAGGAGAACAAGGCCAACCTAATTTAAATTAGAAACTTTCAACAGTAATAGGGATGCAGAGCAATAAATGTACAGTATCCAACATGAACATCACAAGGTGCACGTCATGTATAATTATCAATTTGGCCATCTATTAATGGCTATATTTGTGGGGGACGGAGCCTTAACCAATCCAGTCTTTTAAATCCTTCAAGTGTCCTTTCTCTCATTGAAAATAAAGCAGCTTATTGTAATGTTCAGTACTGACTGTCTGTCTTGTTTACTGTAAACTTGTTTCTTGGCGTCCTTGATGGTCTTCTGAACAGCTGTAAAGTCAGCAGCCTTCTGCGTGTACTGAACTACACCGAGAGATACATGATATTCACAGTGTACTGTATGAATAGTAATTTACTCAAACTCCAAATGAAATATTTTAATATTTTGAGATACCTTTTTTCTTTATTCAGCTATAGGCTGTAATTAAATGTAAAAGATGCTTGAAACATTTTAGTTTACATGAAATGAGTCTAGAATATATAAAATCTTCACTTTCTTAAATAACTGGTGAAGAATATGGAAGTTTTTCATGATATTCAATGTTTTTCAGCAGCACTTGTACATAAAGTCATATTTAACAGCGCAATGTGTATTTCAGTGAAAGCGACTGATTGGTTCAGTCAGTCAATAAACCATCTCAGTGCATCTCTATCTGCCTCAGAACGGCAGTGTGTCCGGGCTCAACGCCTCGTCCTCGGGCTGAAAACTGACTGTGGAGGAGCTCCAGACAAACTGTTCTGTCTCTCACCACACGGAGGCAACACGTCCACTTCTTCTGTTTCCTCCGTTCCTCCCATAAACTGGACGCTCAGCAGTTCCTCCTGCGTGTTGCATTCATCCATCTCATTGCAGCACTCCTTTAAACAATTTATTAGCCATTCAATTTTACAGTTTCAAACCCCCACCCCCCCCAAAAGACTTTCCATTTCTAGAGAGACTCTTTATGAACAGTTAGCTCAGGATTCACTGGAAGTCTTGCTGCTCGATCACATGAAAACTAAAAGTGTTAACCAAAAACCAATTTTCTGTAGTTCAGGATGCTCATGTGAAGACTGAGGACTGGGATAAAGTCCAAAGTAGCTAAATCTGATAATAACTTATATAGTTCACTATTATTGCTCATACATGCATATAGGTAACTGTATATCTTCCATGTAAATGTGATTTAGTTTTCTTTTTTATGTCTTCTTTTAGTGCAACATTTGTGCTCTATTTTATTGTTTGAGTCAATTTTAAGTTAAAATATTCAAATCTACATTTCCTGTGTAGAATGGAGGGGGCTGATCCTATAGTGACCTTGATCCTTGACCTTGAAAAGTCTCCAAAAGAGCTGATTGAAGGTAGCAATGACATGTACTATAAACCTATTGATGCAAATGTAAACTCCAATGGGAGGCGTATTATCCAAGTTTGCAAATAATAATAAACTGTTGGTTGTGAACAACTTGCATACCATGTCTTACTCATTTCCTAGTTCTCTAACCTACCGCAAAAGAGATAAATGGATTTCTGAAATAGATTATTGTTTAAGAAGAAGAAAGAAAGAAGAAACGATCAGTGCAAAGATGTTGTTACAGCGTGCTCAGGACTTGTGTGTGCATGCTATTAATGCTAACTGTCATAATGAGTGGAGGTCTGGACCCACAATGCAGACAATAGACTCAATGGCAGATTATAAAAACAAAAGATTTATTAAAGGAAAGTCCAAGGAGCTGAAGCAGGGCGGGGGTTGCCGTGTATCCAAGGTGTCCAGAGGAAGTCCAGGTGAGATTGAAGATGACGGAGTGAGGCTGAGTCAGGTGGAGAGGATTTGGGAGGTCCAGAGGGGTAATGGCAAACAACAGGAAACACTGGAGACGGGAAAAAACACTAAGTCAAAAAGCTGGGCTACAAAGCAGGCAAGAGATCACTGAAAACTACTGAGCCAAAATACTATACCACTGAGGTAAGCTGACAATGTGGCAGCGAGCTGTGAACTGGGCCAGGGTTTTATCCAGAGAGAGTGAAGGTGGCTTGATTGTAGATGGCTGGCAGGTGTGCAGGTGAATGGTGGCTCCAGCTCCGCCCCCCTCCAGACTCACACACACAGAGAGAACAAAAACATGGAAAAACCACTTGGATCCTAGGATCCTGACACCAACCCTGACAAGCCCCTTTGTATGAGACTAGTGGCCTTTACAAATATTAATGCAGAGCAATTTGCTCTTAACATACGTTCACTGGAAACACCTGTCATCACCTTTGGTCAGAATCCAGATGATATCGCTATGTGGTTCACTGAATCCTTGTATAACTGTACTGCCCAGAGCAGGCGAGTCAGCCCTAGACCCCGGGCACACAAGGAACCAAGAAGCACTTCCACTCCGCTGGCAGCGAATATTGGAGTGTGGTGATGCTAAAATGTTATGGCAAGCCATTGATTGTAAGGGGGGGGAGTTCTCCTCATCCCCTCGACAAGATATGCCTTCTGAAAGGGACTTTCAGGAACATATGGAGAGGCTACTGAACCCTCCTGTCGGTGAGAGAAAACCTACTATATATGGAGGACTATAATGTCAACATGCCACTTCTAGATGACCCTATCACAATGACAGAAGTCCAGCATGTGATTGACCGCCAGCTAAAGGCTGGAAAAGGTGCAGGACCCCATGGTATAAGCCCAGGTGTGTTCAGACTTCTGCCAAGTGAATGGGTGATGTTTCTATGTACACTCATGAACTCTATATTTGTAACTGGCTTTCCAATGAGCTGGGCCCCTGCTAGACTGATCATGTTATTTAAGAAGGGTAACCGATTTGATTGTGAAAATTACCGGAGCATAAGTGTGATCAACAGTGCAGCAAAGTGTATGACTATGTGCTTAATAACAGATTGATGTCCTGGTATAGACCATTCAGAGAGCAGGCAGGCGCTCAACCTAAAAGGAGGTGCATAGAACACATTGTGGCACTTAGACTTATCTTTGGACACTGTGCCAGAAAGAAGCTGCAACTGTGTGTTGCCTTCATAGACTTTTCCAAAGCCTATGACAGGGTCCCAAGAGGGAAGCTGCTCAAAGTCTTAAAGAGCCTGGGAGTTGGAGTTACTATGCTCTCGGCTCTGATGTCAATGTACAGTGTGACAAGTATCTTGGGCTCTATTGTCTGGACCCAATATTTCATACATTTGTGTCAATAAAGTAAACTAAACTAAAACTATAAGGGTTAGAATAACAAAAAACTGCTTCAGAACACATCTGTTCAACAATATTTTTATATGAAGTGTTTCTATACACTTAGTAGTATATAGATAAGTATTTCTTTTGTCTATAGGCCTATCACCTGTTGCTACACCGTTGAAGGGCTCCTGTAAAGTCAGTCTCTTAGGAGGTAAAGGAAGGTGTGGTTCACTTGAATGTGACAGACCAGGATTGAGTCTATAACTTTGGTTTTATGGAGGACATCAGCTCCAGTTTAACCAGAGGGGGGCAGAAATGAGTTATTCTTGATCTCCACCCTTTGGGTGGGATCTGCATGCAGCATCTTTTATAAAGGGGATGCTGCATATGAAGTGGTTGAAAATGTAATAATCCAACCGGGGATACGTGTGTTTTATTGTGTATGTTTGGCTGCATTAAGAATGGGAAGCAGTGGAGGTCAGTCCGCTCAGCCATGTGATGTAAACAAGCATGTATAAAGCAAGAGGACAGATATACTGTCAACACAGTGACTTGAATAACTCAGACATAGTCACAGGAAACAGCACAGCCTTCAGCTCTTTAGGGCGCTGCTAGTGTGGTTTCTTTTCCTGAGACAAACAACCACCTAATACTTTATATCTTTGAATTACTGATTTAAACGTGTGTTTAATGAGGTGAAGTGAATTAAAGGCTGATGTTCTCACTGCAGGCATGTTAAGAGTGAAATGTGACCTGAACCCTCATGTGCTGTTGGGGATGTTTTCAGCCACTAGGAGTCATTTTTCACCCTTAAATTGGCCATAAATCTCACTGTACTTTATCAAATTGAATAATTTTTGGTGAGGAACCTTAATTTAACATATATTTTGGAAATACGATTTCAAAACTTTCAGAAGGTCAATAATACACAGAGGGCAAATTCACTACGCACGTGATGTTCGGGCTGAAAACAGCCACTAAAAGAACAGCTGTAAAAAAATAACAGATCAACTTTTTTTTGGTCAAATCTGTTAACCTACCTCAGTCCTGATCAAAACAACTAAATATGTAAATATTTTCAGAATTTTAACTCCTTAAAAGTCAATTTCAAATGTGATGTCACTGATTTGGGGAAAAAAAAACACAAAATGAGGTATTTTCAATATAAAAAGTTATCGGAGAATGGATTAATTTTAAGTGAGTCTGGTTGCTCATCATATACTGTGTATACAGTACATGTAATATGTTACAGATAAGGGTTAAAAAAAAACAGAATAAACTGGGAAAAAGTTCATTTGTAGTTATAAACGTATTCAGGATGTTTTTTTTCAATCACTTTTTGTCTTCAGAGCTAGTTATTATACAAATTATTACTAAAACTAATAATAATAAAACACAGAGGAAATTTTGTAATATGATCAAGAGCAGATATATTTATATTGTTTTACAATTACAACCGCCCCTTAGAGGGCCAATATAATGCTGATGCGGCCGAGGATGAAATTGAGTTTGATGCCCCTGCTCCAGACCAAAAAAGGCTATATTTGTACCAGCATATAAAACCAGCTGAGCCAACTTACTGGATATTTTCAGGCTATAGGGAGCAAATGAGAATTCCTCAATGCTTGTCCAGTGATTTATACATCAAACAAAACATTTCATATGACACATGAGAAGAGCACAATTAATTAAAGTTTTTAAGATTTTATTTTTTTAAACAATAACATATAACAATAATATCTATCTATCTATCTATCTATCTATCTATCTATATATATAAACGTCCCTCTCACCCTCGTAGGGTGGTAACTGTGTCCTTCTCAAGCTCGGGTCCTCTACCAGAGGCCTGGGAGTTTGAGGGTTCTCCACAGTATCTTAGCTGTTCCTAGCACTGCGCTCTTCTGGACTGAGGCTTCACATGTTGTTCCCTGAATCTGCTGAAGCCACTCTCCCATTTTGGGGTCACCGCCCCGAGTGCTCCTACTACAACGGGGACCACGTTAGCCTTGATCTTCCACATCTGTTCCAGCTGTTCTTTCAATCCTTGATACTTCTCAACCTTTTCGTGCTCCTTCTTCCTGATGTTAGCGTCAGCTGGTATCACCACATCTATCACCACTGCCCTCTTCTGCTCTTTCTCTACCACCACTATGTTCGGTTGGTTAGCCAGCAGCTGTTTATCAGTCTGGAAGCTGAAGTCTCACAGGATCTTAGCCCTGTTGTTCTCCACCACCTTCGGTGGTATGTCCCATTGGGATTTGGGTACTTCTAGTCCTGATATCCAGGGCCATGGAGGCCAGAATCTACCAGAGTAGATCTGACTCAAGGTGCAAGCTGTGTAAAGATGCCCTGGAGACAGTCCAGCACGTTGTAGAAGGGTGTAAGATGCTAGCAGGATCAGCATACATGCAGAGGCACAGCCAAGTGGCTGGGATAGTCTACAGGAACATCTGCACCAGGTATGGACTAGAAGTACCCAAATCCCAATGGGACATACCACCGAAGGTGGTGGAGAACAACAGGGCTAAGATCCTGTGTGACTTCAGCTTCCAGACTGACAAACAGCTGCTGGCTAACCAACCAGACTTAGTGGTGGTGGACAAAGAGCAGAAGAGGGCAGTGGTGATAGATGTGTCGATACCAGCTGATGCCAACATCAGGAAGAAGGAGCACGAAAAGGATGAGAAGTATCAAGGTTTGAAAGAACAGCTGGAACAGATGTGGAAGATCAAGGCTAACATGGTCCCCGTGGTAGTAGGAGCACTCGGGGCGGTGACCCCCAAACTGGGAAAATGGCTCCAGCAGATTCCAGGAACGACATCTGAAGCCTCAGTCCAGAAGAGCACAGTGCTAGGAACAGCTAAGATACTGAGGAGAACCCTCAAACTCCCAGGCCTCTGGTAGAGGACCCGAGCTTGAGAAGGACACGGTTACCACCCTAACTGATTTTCATCAGTGGACGGAGCTTCAGCCACCACTGCTCCAGTATTATACGATGACTTTTTAAAATTTTTTTTGACACACTATAATATACCCTGTTTAGATATACTATACTATGAAATTTTTTACTTTTTGACATATTTTACTGACCTTTTTTAAAATACCTTTACAATAATATTTTTACTGTTTTCCACTTTTTACTTTTTATTGCATACTGTACTTACTTTTTCAATTAACATGTTTTATGACACACTATACTATGACTTTATGACATTTTACGGCATACTATAATATATTATGTTGACTTTTTTAATGAC
>CAMQGK010000625.1:0-11586 GCA_947000775.1 Pterois miles | reverse complement strand
GAATTTTAATGTCATGTGTTCTAAAATAGAATCTGAACATTTCGAAATGTTAACGTCATGTTCTAAAATAGAAGCTGAACATTCTGGAATTGTTACTATATATTGTTCTAAAATAGAAGATGAATATTCCGGAATTTTAACGTTATGTGTTCTAAAATAGAAGCTGAAAAATTCCCGAATTTTAATGTCATGTGTTCTAAAACAAAAAGCTGAACATTCTGGAATTGTTATGTAATATGTTCTAAAAATAGAATCTGAACATTTCGGAATGTTAACATCGTGTTCTAAAACAGAAGCTGAACATTCCGAAATTGTAACGTTATACGTTCTAAAATAGAAGCTGAACAATCTGAAATTTTAAAGTTGTCTTCTAAAATAGAAGCGTAACATCAAAGATTTTTAACGTTATATGTTCTAAAATAGAAGCTGAACATTCTGGAATTGTTATTTAATATGTTCTAAAATAGAATCTGAACATTTGGAAATGTTAACATCGTGTTCTAAAATAGAAGCTGAACATTCTGTAATGGTTACGTTATATGTTCTAAAATTGAAGATGAATATTCCGGAATTTTAACGTTATGTGTTCTAAAATAGAAACTTAACATTCTGGAATTGTTATGTAATATGTTCTAAAATAGAAGCTGAACATTCTGGAATTGTTACGTTTGACGTTCTAAAACAGAAGCTGAACATTCTGAAATTGTAACGTTATATGTTCTAAAATAGAAGCTGAACAGTCTGAAATTTTAACGTTGTCTTCTAAAATAGAAGCGTAACATTCCGGAATTGTTACGTTATAGGTTCTGAAATAGAAGCTGAACATTCTGGAATTGTTACGTTTTATGTTCTAAAATAGAAGCTGAACATTCTGAAATTTTAATGTTGTCTTCTAAAATAGAAGCTTAACATTCCAGAATTTTAACGTTATATGTTCCTAAAATAGAAGCTGAACATTCTGGAATTGTACGTTGTATGTTCTAAAATAGAAGCTGAACATTCCCTAATTGTAACGTTATATGTTCTGAAATAGAAGCTGAACATTCCCTAATTGTAACGTTATATGTTCTAAAACAGAAGCAGAACATTCTGGAATTGTTATGTTACATGTTCTAAAATAGAAGCTGAACATTCCGGAATTTTTAACTTTATGTGGTTCCAAAATTGAAGCTGAACATTCCGCAATTTTAATGTCATGTGTTCTAAAATAGAAGCTCAACATTCTGCAATTGTTTCGTTATATGTTCTAAAATAGAAGCTGAACATTCTGGAATTTTTACGTTTTATGTTCTAAAATAGAAGCTGAACATTTTGAAATGTTAACGTCGTGTTCTAAAATAGAAGCTGAACATTCTGGAATTGTAATGTTATATGTTCTAAAATAGAAGATGAATATTCCAGAATTTTAACGTTATGTGTTCTAAAATAGAAGCTGAACATTTTGAAATGTTAACGTCGTGTTCTAAAATAGAATCTGAACATTCCCCTAATTGTAACGTTATATGTTCTAAAACAGAAGCTGAACATTCTGGAATTGTCATGTTATATGTTCTAAAATAGAAGCTGAACATTCTGGAATTTTAATGTCACGTGTTCTGAAATAGAATCTTAACATTCCGTAATTGTAACGTTAAGTTTTCTAAAATACAAGCTGAACATTCGGGAATTGTACGTTGTATGTTCTAAAATAGAAGCTGAACATTCTGGAATTGTACGTTGTATGTTCTAAAATAGAAGCTGAACATTCCGGAATTTTAATGTCATGTGTTCAAAAATAGAAGCTGAACATTTTGAAATGTTAACGTCGTGTTCTAAAATAGAATCTGAACATTCCCTAATTGTAACGTTATATGTTCTAAAACAGAAGCTGAACATTCTGGAATTGTCATGTTATATGTTCTAAAATAGAAGCTGAACATTCCGGAATTTTAATGTTATGTGTTCCAAAATAGAAGCTGAACATTCCGCAATTCCAATGTCATGTGTCTTAAAATAGAAGCTGAACATTCTGCAATTGTTACGTTATATGTTCTAAAACAAAAGCTGAACATTCTGAAATTCTAACGTTATATGTTGTAAAATAGAAGCTGAACATTCTGGAATTGTTACGTTATATGTTCTAAAATAGAAGATGAGATATTCCAGAATTTTAACGTTATGTGTTCTAAAATAGAAGCTGAACATTCCCGAATTGTTATGTCATGTGTTCTAAAACAGAAGCTGAACATTCTGGAATTGGTATGTAATATGTTCTAAAATAGGAGCTGAACATTCCCTAATTGTAACGTTATATGTTCTAAAACAGAAGCAGAACATTCTGGAATTGTTATGTAATATGTTCTAAAATAGAAGCTGAACATTCCCGAATTGTAACGTTATATGTTCTGAAATAGAAGCTGAACATTCCCTAATAGTAACGTTATATGTTCTAAAACAGAAGCAGAACATTCTGGAATTGTTATGTTATATGTTCTAAAATAGAAGCTGAACATTCCGGAATTTTAACTTTATGTGTTCCAAAATTGAAGCTGAACATTCCGCAATTTTAATGTCATGTGTTCTAAAATAGACGCTCAACATTCTGCAATTGTTTCGTTATATGTTCTAAAATAGAAGTTGAACATTCTGAAATTTTAACGTTGTCCTCTAAAATAGAAGCTTAACATTCTGGAATTGTTACGTTTTATGTTCTAAAATGGAAGCTGAACATTTCAGAATTTTAATGTCATGTGTTCTAAAATAGAATCTGAACATTTCGAAATGTTAACATCATGTTCTAAAGTAGAAGCTGAACATTCCGGAATTGTAACGTTATATGTTCTTAAATAGAAGCTGAACATTTCCTAATTGAAACGTTAATATGTTCTAAAACAGAAGCTGAACATTCTGTAATTGTTATGATATATGTTCTACAATAGAAGCTGAACATTCCGGAATTTTAACGTTATGTGTTCCAAAATAGAAGCTGAACATTCCGCAATTTTAATGTCATGTGTTCTAAAGTAGAGAGTTGAACATTCTACAATAGTTTCGTTATATGTCCTAAAATAAAAGCTGAACGTTCTGAAATTTAAACATTATATGTTCTAAAATAGAAGCTGGACATTCTGAAATTTTAACATTGTCTCCTAACATACAAGCTGAACATTCGGGAATTGTACGTTGTATGTTCTAAAATAGAATATGAATATTCCGGAATTTTAATGTCATGTGTTCTAAAACAGAAGCTGAACATTCTGGAATTGTTATGTAATATGTTCTAAAATAGAAGCTGAACATTCCGGAATTGTAATGTTATATGTTCTAAAATAGAAGCTGAACATTCCCTAATTGTAACATTATATGTTCTAAAAATGAAGCTGAACATTCTGGAATTGTTATGTTATATGTTCTCAAATAGAAGCTGAACATTCTGAAATTTTAACGTTGTCTTCTAAAGTGGAAGCTTAACATTCCAGAATTTTAACGTTATATGTTCTAAAACAAAAGCTGAACATTCTGGAATTTTAATGTCATGTGTTCTGAAATAGAATCTGAACATTCCGTAATTGTAACGTTAAGTGTTCTAAAATACAAGCTGAACATTCCGGAATTGTACGTTTTTTGTTCTAAAATAGAAGCTGAACATTCTGGAATTGTACGTTGTATGTTCTAAAATAGAAGCTGAACATTCCGGAATTTTAATGTCATGTGTTCTAAAATAGAAGCTGAACATTCTGGAATTTTTACGTTGTATGTTCTAAAATAGAAGCTGAACATTTCAAAATTTTAATGTCATGTGTTCTAAAATAGAATCTGAACATTTCGAAATGTTAACGGTATGTTCTAAAATAGAAATGGAGCATTCTGGAATTGTTACTATATATGTTCTAAAATAGAAGATGAATATTCCGGAATTTTAACGTTATATGTGTTCTAAAATAGAAGCTGAAAATTCCCGAATTTTAATGTCATGTGTTCTAAAACAAAAGCTGAACATTCTGGAATTGTTATGTAATATGTTCTAAAATAGAATCTGAACATTTCGGAATGTTAACATCGTGTTCTAAAACAGAAGCTGAACATTCCGAAATTGTAACGTTATACGTTCTAAAATAGAAGCTGAACAATCTGAAATTTTAAAGTTGTCTTCTAAAATAGAAGCGTAACATCAAAGATTTTTAACGTTATATGTTCTAAAATAGAAGCTGAACATTCTGGAATTGTTATTTAATATGTTCTAAAATAGAATCTGAACATTTGGAAATGTTAACATCGTGTTCTAAAATAGAAGCTGAACATTCTGTAATGGTTACGTTATATGTTCTAAAATAGAAGATGAATATTCCGGAATTTTAACGTTATGTGTTCTAAAATAGAAACTTAACATTCTGGAATTGTTATGTAATATGTTCTAAAATAGAAGCTGAACATTCTGGAATTGTTACGTTTGACGTTCTAAAACAGAAGCTGAACATTCTGAAATTGTAACGTTATATGTTCTAAAATAGAAGCTGAACAGTCTGAAATTTTAACGTTGTCTTCTAAAATAGAAGCGTAACATTCCGGAATTGTTACGTTATAGGTTCTGAAATAGAAGCTGAACATTCTGGAATTGTTACGTTTTATGTTCTAAAATAGAAGCTGAACATTCTGAAATTTTAATGTTGTCTTCTAAAATAGAAGCTTAACATTCCAGAATTTTAACGTTATATGTTCTAAAATAGAAGCTGAACATTCGGGAATTGTACGTTGTATGTTCTAAAATAGAAGCTAAACATTCTGGAATTGTACGTTGTATGTTCTAAAATAGAAGCTGAACATTCCGGAATTTTAATGTCATGTGTTCTAAAATAGAAGCTGAACATTTTGAAATGTTAACGTCGTGTTCTAAAATAGAATATGAACATTCCCTAATTGTAACGTTATATGTTCTAAAACAGAAGCTGAACATTCTGGAATTGTCATGTTATATGTTCTAAAATAGAAGCTGAACTTTCCGGAATTTTAATGTTATGTGTTCCAAAATAGAAGCTGAACATTCCGCAATTTTAATGTCATGTGTTCTAAAATAGAAGCTGAACATTCTGGAATTGTTAGGTTATATGTTCTAAAATAGAAGATGAATATTCCGGAATTTTAACGTTATGTGTTCTAAAATAGAAGATGAACATTCCCGAATTTTAATGTCATGTGTTCTAAAACAGAAGCTGAACATTCTGGAATTGTTATGTAATATGTTCTAAAATAGAAGCTGAACATTCCGGAATTGTAACCTTATATGTTCTAAAATAGAAGCTGAACATTCCATAATTGTAACGTTATATGTTCTAAAACAGAAGCAGAACATTCTGGAATTGTTAGGTTATATGTTCTAAAATAGAAGCTGAACATTCCGGAATTTTAACTTTATGTGTTCCAAAATAGAAGCAGAACATTCCGCAATTTTAATGTCATGTGTTCTAAAATAGAAGCTCAACATTCTGCAATTGTTTCGTTATATGTTCTAAAATAGAAGCTGAACATTCTGAAATTTTAATGTCACGTGTCTTCTAAAATAGAATCTGAACATTCCGTAATTGTAACGTTAAGTGTTCTAAAATACAAGCTGAACATTCGGGAATTGTACGTTGTATGTTCTAAAATACAAGCTGAACATTCTGGAATTGTACGTTGTTTCGATGTTCTAAAATAGAAGCTGAACATTCTGAATTTTAATGTCATGTGTTCAAAAATAGAAGCTGAACATTTTGAAATGTTAACGTCGTGTTCTAAAATAGAATCTGAACATTCCGGAATTGTTACGTTATATGTTCTGAAATAGAAGCTGAACATTCTGGAATTGTTATGTAATATGTTCTAAAATAGAAGCTGAACATTCCCTAATTGTAACGTTATATGTTCTAAAACAGAAGCTGAACATTCTGGAATTTTAATGTTATGTGTTCCAAAATAGAAGCTGAACATTCCGCAATTTTAATGTCATGTGTTCTAAAATAGAAGCTGAACATTCTGCAAATGTTACGTTATATGTTCTAAAACAAAAGCTGAACATTCTGAAATTCTAACGTTATGTTTTCTAAAATAGAAGGTGAACATTCCTGAATTTTAATGTCATGTGTTCTAAAACAGAAGCTGAATATTCTGGAATTGTTATGTAATATGTTCTAAAATAGAATCTGAACATTTCGGAATGTTAACATCGTGTTCTAAAACAGAAGTTGAACATTCCGGAATTTTAATGTCATGTGTTCAAAAATGGAAGCTGAACATTCTGGAATTGTATGTTTTATGTTCTAAAATAGAAGCTGAACATTCCTGAATTTTAATGTCATGTGTTCTAAAACAGAAGCTGAACATTCTGGAATTTTAACGTTATGTGTTCCAAAATAGAAGCTGAACATTCCACAATTTTAATGTCATGTGTTCTAAAACAGAAGCTGAACATTCTGGAATTGTTATGTTATATGTTCTAAAATAGAAGCTGAACATTCCGGAATTTTAACGTTATGTGTTCCAAAATAGAAGCTGAACATTCCGCAATTTTAATGTCATGTGTTCTAAAATAGAAGGTGAACATTCTACAATAGTTTCGTTATATGTTCTAAAATAAAAGCTGAACGTTCTGAAATTTAAACATTATATGTTCTAAAATAGAAGCTGAACATTCTGAAATTTTAACATTGTCTTCTAAAATAGAAGCTTAACATTCCGGAATTGTTACGTTATAGGTTCTGAAATAGAAGCTGAACATTCTGGAATTGTTACGTTTTTTGTTCTAAAATAGAAGCTGAACATTCTGAAATTTTAACGTTGTCTTCTAAAATAGAAGCTTAACATTCCGGAATTGTTACGTTATATGTTCTGAAATAGAAGCTGAACATTCTGGAATTGTTATGTAATATGTTCTAAAATAGAAGCTGAACATTCCGGAATTGTAACCTTATATGTTCTAAAACAGAAGCAGAACATTGTGGAATTGTTAGGTTATATGTTCTAAAATAGAAGCTGAACATTCCGGAATTTTAACTTTATGTGTTCCAAAATAGAAGCAGAACATTCCGCAATTTTAATGTCATGTGTTCTAAAATAGAAG
The DNA here is from genome assembly GCA_947000775.1 of Pterois miles. Lineage (NCBI taxonomy): Eukaryota > Metazoa > Chordata > Actinopteri > Perciformes > Scorpaenidae > Pterois > Pterois miles. The sequence goes on along the minus strand of CAMQGK010000625.1, from coordinate 4,511 downwards.
CTCAACATTCTGCAATTGTTTCGTTATATGTTCTAAAATAGAAGCTGAACAGTCTGAAATTTTAACGTTGTCTTCTAAAATAGAAGCGTAACATTACAGAATTTTAATATCATATGTTCTATAAGAAAAGCTGAACATTCTGGAATTGTTACGTTATATGTTCTAAAATAGAAGCTGTGAACATTCTGGAATTGTACGTTGTATGTTCTAAAATAGAAGCTGAACATTTTGAAATGTTAACGTCGTGTTTTAAAATAGAATCTGAACATTCCCTAATTGTAACGTTATATGTTCTAAAACAGAAGCTGAACATTCTGGAATTTTTACATTTTATGTTCTAAAATAGAAGCTGAACATTTTGAAATGTTAACGTCGTGTTCTAAAATAGAAGCTGAACATTCCCGAATTTTTATGTCATGTGTTCTAAAACAGAAGCTGAACATTCTGGAATTGTTATGTAATATGTTCTAAAATAGAAGCTGAACATTCCGGAATTGTAACGTTATATGTTCTGAAATAGAAGCTGAACATTCCGGAATTTTAACTTTATGTGTTCCAAAATAGAAGCAGAACATTCCGCAATTTTAATGTCATGTGTTCTAAAATAGAAGCTCAACATTCTGCAATTGTTTCGTTATATGTTCTAAAATAGAAGCTGAACATTCTGAAATTTTAACGTTGTCTTCTAAAATAGAATCTGAACATTCCGTAATTGTAACGTTAAGTGTTCTAAAATACAAGCTGAACATTCGGGAATTGTACGTTGTATGTTCTAAAATAGAAGCTGAACATTCCGGAATTTTAATGTCATGTGTTCCAAAATAGAAGCTGAACATTCTGAAATTTTAATGTTGTCTTCTAAAATAGAAGCTTAACATTCCGGAATTGTTACGTTATATGTTCTGAAATAGAAGCTGAACATTCTGGAATTATTATTTTATGTTCTAAAATAGAAGCTGAACATTCTGAAATTTTAACGTTGTCTTCTAAAATAGAAGCCTAACATTCCGGAATTGTTACGTTATATGTTCTGAAATAGAAGCTGAACATTCTGGAATTGTTACGTTTTATGTTCTAAAATAGAAGCTGAACATTCTGAAATTTTAACGTTGTCTTCTAAAATAGAAGCTGAACATTCCAGAATTTTAACGTTATATGTTCTAAAACAGAAGCTGAACATTCTGGAATTGTTATGTAATATGTTCTAAAATAGAAGCTGAACCTTCCCGAATTGTAACGTTATATGTTCTAAAATAGAAGCTGAACATTCCCTAATTGTAACGTTATATGTTCTAAAACAGAAGCTGAACATTCTGGAATTTTAATGTTATGTGTTCCAAAATAGAAGCTGAACATTCCGCAATTTTAATGTCATGTGTTCTAAAATAGAAGCTGAACATTCTGCAATTGTTACGTTATATGTTCTAAAACAAAAGCTGAACATTCTGAAATTCTAACGTTATGTTTTCTAAAATAGAAGCTGAACATTCCCGAATTTTAATATCATGTGTTCTAAAACAGAAGCTTAGCATTCTGGAATTTTTATGTAATATGTTCTAAAATAGAAGCTGAACATTCTGCAATTGTAACGTTATATGTTCTAAAACAGAAGCTGAACATTCTGGAATTGTTATATTATACGTTCTAAAATAGAAGCTGAACATTCTGGAATTTTAATGTCATGTGTTCTGAAATAGAATCTGAACATTCCGTAATTGTAACGTTAAGTGTTCTAAAATACAAGCTGAACATTCGGGAATTGTACGTTGTATGTTCAAAAATAGAAGCTGAACATTCCGGAATTTTAATGTCATGTGTTCTAAAATAGAAGCTGAACATTCTGGAATTTTTACGTTTTATGTTCTAAAATAGAAGATGAACATTTCAGAATTTTAATGTCATGTGTTCTAAAATAGAATCTGAACATTTCGAAATGTTAACGTCGTGTTCTAAAATAGAAGCTGAACATTCTGGAATTGTTACGTTATATGTTCTAAAATAGAAGATGAATATTCCGGAATTTTAACGTTATGTGTTCTAAAATAGAAGCTGAACATTCCCGAATTTTAATGTCATGTGTTCTAAAACAGAAGCTGAACATTCTGGAATTGTTATGTAATATGTTCTAAAATAGAATCTGATCATTTGAAATTTTAACTACAATAGAAGCTAACATTAAAATTTTTAACGTCATGTGTTCTAAAATAGAAGCTGAACATTCTGGAATTGTACAATAGAAGCGTAACATTAAAGATTTTTATTTTTTATAAATAGAAGCTGAACATTCTGGAATTTTAATGTCATGTGTTCTGAAATAGAATCTGAACATTCCGTAATTGTAACGTTAAGTGTTGTAAAATACAAGCTGAACATTCGGTAATTGTAACGTGTATGTTCTAAAATACAAGCTGAACATTCTGGAATTGTACGTTGTATGTTCTAAAATAGAAGCTGAACATTCTAAAATTTTAACGTTGTCTTCTAAAATAGAAGCTTAACATTCCAGAATTTTAACGTTATATGTTCTAAAATAGAAGCTGAACATTCTGGAATTGTACATTGTATGTTCTAAAATAGAAGCTGAACATTCGGGAATTGTATGTTGTATGTTCTAAAACAAAAGCTGAACATTCTGAAATTCTAACGTTATATGTTGTAAAATAGAAGCTGAACATTCCGGAATTTTAATATCATGTGTTCTAAAACAGAAGCTGAGCATTCTGGAATTTTAATGTAATATGTTCTAAAATAGAAGCTGAACATTCCGGAATTGTAACGTTATATGTTCTAAAATAGAAGATGAACATTCCCTAATTGTAACGTTATATGTTCTAAAACAGAAGCTGAACATTCTGGAATTGTTTCATTATATGTTCTAAAATAAAAGCTGAACGTTCTGAAATTTTAACGTTATATGTTCTAAAAGAGAAGCTGAACATTCTGAAATTTTAACGTTGTGTCTTCTAAAATAGAAGCTTAACATTCCGGAATTGTTACATTATATGTTCTGAAATAGAAGCTGAACATTCTTGAATTGTTACGTTTTATGTTCTAAAATAGAAGCTGAACATTCTGAAATTTTAACGTTGTCTTCTAAAATAGAAGCTTAACATTCCAGAATTTTAACGTTATATGTTCACAAATAGAAGCTGAACATTCTGGAATTGTTACGTTATATGTTCTAAAATAGAAGATGAATATTTCGGAATTTTAACGTTATGTGTTCTAAAATAGAAGCTGAACATTCCAATTTTAATGTCATGTGTTCTAAAACAGAAGCTGAACATTCCGAAATTGTAACGTTATATGTTCTAAAATAGAAGCTGAACAATCTGAAATTTTAACGTTGTCTTCTAAAAATAGAAGCGTAACATTACAGAATTTTAACGTTATATGTTCTAAAATAGAAGCTTAACTTTCTGGAATTGTACGTTGTATATTCAGAAATAAACTGAACATTCCGGAATTTTAATGTCATGTTCTAAAATAGAAACTGAACATTTTGAAATGTTAACGTCGTGTTCTAAAATAGAATCTGAACATTCCCTAATTGTAACGTTATCATGTTCTAAAACAGAAGCTGAACATTCTGGAATTGTCATGTTATATGTTCTAAAATAGAAGCTGAACATTCCGGAATTCCAATGTCATGTGTCTTAAAATAGAAGCTGAACATTCTGCAATTGTTACGTTATATGTTCTAAAACAAAAGCTGAACATTCTGAAATTCTAACGTTATATGTTGTAAAATAGAAGCTGAACATTCTGGAATTGTTACGTTATATGTTCTAAAATAGAAGATGAATATTCCAGAATTTTAACGTTATGTGTTCTAAAACAGAAGCTGAACATTCTGGAATTGGTATGTAATATGTTCTAAAATAGAAGCTGAACATTCCCTAATTGTAACGTTATATGTTCTAAAACAGAAGCAGAACATTCTGGACTTGTTATGTAATATGTTCTAAAATAGAAGCTGAACATTCCCGAATTGTAACGTTATATGTTCTAAAATATAAGCTGAACATTCCCTAATAGCAACGTTATATGTTCTAAAACAGAAGCAGAACATTCTGGAAACGTTATGTTATATGTTCTAAAATAGAAGCTGAACATTCCGCAATTTTAATGTCATGTGTTCTAAAATAGAAGCTCAACATTCTGCAATTGTTTCGTTATATGTTCTAAAATAGAAGCTGAACATTCTGAAATTTTAACGTTGTCTTCTAAAATAGAAGCTTAACATTCCGGAATTGTTACGTTATATGTTCTCAAATAGAAGCTGAACATTCTGAAATTTTAACGTTGTCTTCTAAAATAGAAGCTTAACATTCCAGAATTTTAACGTTATATGTTCTAAAATAGAAGCTGAACATTCTGGAATTGTACGTTGTATGTTCTAAAATAGAAGCTGAACATTCTGGAATTTTAATGTCATGTGTTCTAAAATAGAAGCTAAACATTCTGGAATTTTTACGTTTTATGTTCTAAAATGGAAGCTGAACATTTCA
>CAMQGK010000624.1:0-15941 GCA_947000775.1 Pterois miles | reverse complement strand
TTTGACGTTTTCCATCGAAAAAATTTCTACATACAATACTATGATTTTTTTTTGTAAAATTTTCCCACATTTCACGAAATGACTTTTTTTCAACCATAGTATCATTTTACATACTATAAAACGACCGTTTTGATGATTTTTTCTCAAGATCAAAAAAAAATTTTATGTTTTCATCGAAAAATTTCTGTCATACTATACATGACTTTTTTTTGTAAAATTTTCCAACATTCCAGGAAATGACTTTTTCCCCCATAATAGAACCATTATACATGCTATAATGCAACCGTTTTGATACATTTTTTTTTCAACATAAAAAATTTTTACGTTTCCATCGAAAATTTCACATACTATGACGTTTTTTTGTAAAATTATAAAACATTTCACGAAATGACTTTTTCCACGATAGAATCATTTTACATGCTATAATACGACCGTTTTGATGATTTTTTTCAACATCAAAAAAATTGACGTTTTCATCGAAAAATTTCGACATACTATACTATGACGTTTTTTTGTAAAATTTTCCAACATTTCAGAAAATGACTTTTTTTCCACGCTAGAATCATTTTACATGCTATAATATGACCGTTTTCATGATTTTTTTCAAAAAAATCAAAAATATTTGACGTTTTCATCGAAAAATTTCGACATACTATACTGTGACATTTTTTTTGTAGAATTTTCAAACATTTCACGAAATGACTTTTTCCACCATAGAATCATTTTACATGGTATAATACGACCGTTTTCATGATTTTTTTCAACATCAAAAAATTTGACGTTTTCATAAAAAAATTTCGACATACTATACTATGACGTTTTTTTTGTAAAATTTTCCAACATTTCACGAAATGACTTTATTCCACCATAGAATCATTTTACATGCTATAATATGACCGTTTTCATGATTTTTTTCAACATCAAAAAAATTTGACGTTTTTCATCGAAAAATTTCGACATACTATACTATGACGATTTTTTGTAAAATTTTCCAACATTTCACGAAATGACTTTTTTCCACGCTAGAATCATTTTACATGCTATAATACGACCGTTTTCATGATTTTTTTCAAAATCAAAAATATTTGACGTTTTCATCGAAAAAATTTCGACATACTATACTGTGACATTTTTTTTGTAGAATTTTCAAACATTTCACGAAATGACTTTTTTCCACCATAGAATCATTTTACATGGTATAATACGACCGTTTTCATGATTTTTTCAACATCAAAAAAATTTGACGTTTTCATAGAAAAATTTCGACATACTATACTATGACGTTTTTTTTGTAAAATTTTCCAACATTTCACGAAATGACTTTATTCCACCATAGAATCATTTTACATGCTATAATATGACCGTTTTCATGATTTTTTTCAACATCAAAAAATTTGACGTTTTTCATCGAAAAATTTCACATACTATACCATGACATTTTTTTGTAGAATTTTCCAACATTTCAGGAAATGACTTTTTTCCATAATAGAACCATTATACATGCTATAATGCAACAGTTTTGATAAATTATTTTCAACATAAAAATTTTTTTACGTTTTCATCGAAAAATTTCGTCATACTATACTATGACTTTTTTTTGTAAAATTTTCCAACATTTCAGGAAATGACTTTTTTTTCCATAATAGAACCATTATACATGCTATAATGCAACCGTTTTGATACATTTTTTTTCAACGTAAAAAATTTTTAAGTTTCCATCGAAAAATTTCGACATACTATACTATGACGTTTTTTTTGTAAAATTATAAAACATTTCACAAATGACTTTTTTTCCACGATAGAATCATTTTACATGCTATAATACGACCGTTTTGATGATTTTTTTCAACACTCAAAAAAATTGACGTTTTCATCGAAAATTTCGACATACTATACTATGACGTTTTTTTGTAAAATTTTCCAACATTTCAGAAAATGACTTTTTTTCCACGCTAGAATCATTTTACATGCTATAATATGACCGTTTTCATGATTTTTTTCAAAATCAAAAATATTTGACGTTTTCATCGAAAAATTTCGACATACTATACTGTGACATTTTTTTTGTAGAATTTTCAAACATTTCACGAAATGACTTTTTTCCACCATAGAATCATTTTACATGGTATAATACGACCGTTTTCATGATTTTTTTCAACATCAAAAAAATTTGACGTTTTCATAGAAAAATTTCGACATACTATACTATGACGTTTTTTTTGTAAAATTTTCCAACATTTCACGAAATGACTTTTTTCCACCATAGAATCATTTTACATGCTGCAATATGACCGTTTTCATGATTTTTTTCAACATCAAAAAAATTTGACGTTTTTCATCGAAAAATTTCGACATACTATACTATGACGATTTTTTTGTAAAAATTTTCCAACATTTCACGAAATGACTTTTTTCCACCATAGAATCATTTTACATGCTATAATACGACCGATTTCATGATTTTTTCAACATCAAAAAATTGACGTTTTCATCGAAAAATTTCTACATACTATACTATGACTTTTTTTTGTAAAATTTTCCAACATTTCACGAAATGACTTTTTTTCCACCATAGAATCATTTTACATGCTATAATACGACCGTTTTCAGATTTTTTTCAACATCAAAAATATTTGACGTTTTCATCGAAAAATTTCGACATACTATACCAGGCATGTCCAAAGTCCGGCCCGCGGGCCAATTGCGGCCCGTGTTCAAATTTCCACCGGCCCGCAGCCTTTGTCATATAATCAACAATATGCGGCCCGCCACGATATCGGTGTGCAATTGAGGAGGTATGCAGCAGACCCCCATCTCTGGCTGAGGAGTTCTAGCGCTGCTTTCGGGATTTTGCAGCTGTTGAAAAGGAGATCAGGCTTTTTAACTCTCCTTTCTCCGTGACTCCTTTCTCCGACAACGCTCCAGACCTCCTCCAGCTGGACCGCATTGAGCTGCAGTGTGATGCGGAGTGTCGTGGTTAGCACCAATGGCTCCCTTTGTCAACTTTTACCGCCAGCTGGATGAAGGCAGGTTCCCAGAGATTCAAACAGTTGCTCATAAAATGCTGAGCTCGTTTGGCTCCACATACATGAAGAAGACGTCCAAGAACCGCCTGAGGACCAGATTAAGGAGACTCTCACCTGCGTGACGTCTGCGCATCAGAACCACTGCTTTAGAGCCAGACCTGGTCTACTGACTGTAGTCCAGATCTCAGAGCCAACCTTCACATTAGTGCAGACAAGTTATATGTTTAGTCTTCTGAGGTGAATCACTTCTATTTTTTTTTTTTTTTTTAATGAATATGCTCTGAGTCTTTTCAAATCAGGGATCATTAGTTCTTGTTTTTCAACTGACAATCAAACTGGCTCTTGTATAACAAACTAAACTGTCTTCATATTTATTGATAACTAAAACATTAGGGTCTTAAGAAACAAATATACAAATACTCAGCATTAAATATTAAAATCTAATTTGGTCCAGCACTCATTTTTCCATTTCATATTTTTGATCCAAGTCTAAAATTGACATAAATTTCGTGTTTGATATCTGACTCTAAATCAAATGTATTTTTGTTTTTTGATTTTTGATGTTCAGTTGAAACGAAAGAAGGGCTGATACACAGGTCGATATGGCCTCCAATAAGATACCTGTTATTCTCTTATAATAACGGTTCAAAGAGTGTCAGGCTGAATGGTCGGCCCCCACACAGATTAACCTCACCAAATCTGGCCCTCGTTGCCAAAAGTTTGGACACCCCTGTACTATACTATGACGTCTTTTTTGTAAAATTTTCAAACATTTCACGAAATGACTTTTTTCCACCATAGAATCATTTTACATGCTATAATACGACCGTTTTCATGATTATTTTCAACATCAAAAAAAGTGACATTTTCATCGAAAAATTTCGACATACTATACTATGACGTTTTTTTTGTAAAATTATAAAACATTTCCACGAAATGACTTTTTTCCACGATAGAATCATTATACATGCTATAATACGACCGTTTTGATGATTTTTTTCAACATCAAAAATATTTGACGCTTTCATCGAAAAATTCGACATACTATACTATGACAATTTTTTTGTAAAATTTTCCAACATTTCACGAAAATGACTTTATTCCACCATAGAATCATTTTACATGCTATAATACGACCGTTTTCATGATTTTTTTCAAAATCAAAAATATTTGACGTTTTCATCAAAAAATTTCGACATACTATACGGTGACATTTTTTTTGTAGAATTTTCAAACATTTCACGAAATGACTTTTTTCCACCATAGAATCATTTTACATGGTATAATACGACCGTTTTCATGATTTTTTTCAACATCAAAAATTTTGACGTTTTCATAGAAAAATTTCGACATACTATACTATGACGTTTTTTTTGTAAAATTTTCCAACATTTCACGAAATGACTTTATTCCACCATAGAATCATTTTACATGCTATAATATGACCGTTTTCATGATTTTTTTCAACATCAAAAAAATTTGACGTTTTTCATCGAAAAATTCTCGACATACTATACTATGACGATTTTTTTGTAAAAATTTTCCAACATTTCACGAAATGACTTTTTTCCACCATAGAATCATTTTACATGCTATAATACGACCGTTTTCATGATTTTTTTCAACATCAAAAATATTTGACGTTTTCATCGAAAAATTTTGACATACTATGACTTTTTTTTTGTAAAATTTTCCAACATTTCACGAAATGACTTTTTTCCACCATAGAATTATTTTACATGCTATAATATGACCGTTTTCATGATTTTTTTTCATTATCAAAGAAAGTGAACGTTTTCATAAAAAAAAAAATTTCGACATACTATACTATGACATTTTTTTGTAGAATTTTCCAACATTTCAGGAAATGACTTTTTTCCATAATAGAACCATTATACATGCTATAATGCAACAGTTTTGATAAATTATTTTCAACATAAAAATTTTTTACGTTTTCATCGAAAAATTTCGTCATACTATACTATGACTTTTTTTTAAAATTTTCCAACATTTCAGGAAATGACTTTTTTCCATAATAGAACCATTATACATGCTATAATGCAACCGTTTTGATACATTTTTTTTCAACGTAAAAAATTTTTACGTTTCCATCGAAAAATTTTGACATACTATACTATGACGTTTTTTTTGTAAAATTATAAAACATTTCACGAAATGACTTTTTCCACGATAGAATCATTTTACATGCTATACTACGACCGTTTTGATGATTTTTTTCAACATCAAAAAAAATTGACGTTTTCATCGAAAAATTTCGACATACTATACTATGACGTTTTTTTGTAAAATTTTCCAACATTTCAGAAAATGACTTTTTTCCACGCTAGAATCATTTTACATGCTATAATATGACCGTTTTCATGATTTTTTTCAAAAATCAAAAATATTTGACGTTTTCATCGAAAAATTTCGACATACTATACTGTGACATTTTTTTTTTGTAGAATTTTCAAACATTTCACGAAATGACTTTTTTCCACCATAGAATCATTTTACATGGTATAATACGATTCGTTTTCATGATTTTTTTCAACATCAAAAAAATTTGACGTTTTCATAGAAAAATTTCGACATACTATACTATGACGTTTTTTTTGTAAAATTTTCCAACATTTCACGAAATGACTTTTTTTCCACCATAGAATCATTTTACATGCTGTAATATGACCGTTTTCATGATTTTTTCAACATCAAAAAAATTTGACGTTTTTCATCGAAAAATTTCGACATACTATACTATGACGATTTTTTTGTAAATTTTCCAACATTTCACGAAATGACTTTTTTCCACCATAGAATCATTTTACATGCTATAATACGACCGATTTCATGATTTTTTTCAACATCAAAAAAATTGACGTTTTCATCGAAAAATTTCGACATACTATACTATGACTTTTTTTTGTAAAATTTTCCAACATTTCACGAAATGACTTTTTTCCACCATAGAATCATTTTACATGCTATAATACGACCGTTTTCATGATTTTTTTCAACATCAAAAATATTTGACGTTTTCATCGAAAAATTTCGACATACTATACCAGGCATGTCCAAAGTCCGGCCCGCGGGCCAATTGCGGCCCGTGTTCAAATTTCCACCGGCCCGCAGCCTTTGTCATATAATCAACAATATGCGGCCCGCCACGATATCGGTGTGCAATTGAGGAGGTATGCAGCAGACCCCTCATCTCTGGCTGAGGAGTTCTAGCGCTGCTTTCGGATTTTGCAGCTGTTGAAAAGGAGATCAGGCTTTTTAACTCTCCTTTCTCCGTGGACTCCTTCTCCGACAACGCTCCAGACCTCCTCCAGCTGGACCGCATTGAGCTGCAGTGTGATGCGGAGTGTCGTGGTTAGCACCAATGGCTCCCTTTGTCAACTTTTACCGCCAGCTGGATGAAGGCAGGTTCCCAGAGATTCAAACAGTTGCTCATAAAATGCTGAGCTCGTTTGGCTCCACATACATGAAGAAGACGTCCAAGAACCGCCTGAGGACCAGATTAAGAGACTCTCACCTGCGTGACGTCTGCGCATCAGAACCACTGCTTTAGAGCCAGACCTGGTCTACTGACTGTAGTCCAGATCTCAGAGCCAACCTTCACATTAGTGCAGACAAGTTATATGTTTAGTCTTCTGAGGTGAATCACTTCTATTTTTTTTTTTTTTTTTAATGAATATGCTCTGAGTCTTTTCAAATCAGGGATCATTAGTTCTTGTTTTTCAACTGACAATCAAACTGGCTCTTGTATAACAAACTAAACTGTCTTCATATTTATTGATAACAAACATTAGGGTCTTAAGAAACAAATATACAAATACTCAGCATTAAATATTAAAATCTAATTTGGTCCAGCACTCATTTTTCCATTTCATATTTTTGATCCAAGTCTAAAATTGACATAAATTTCGTGTTTGATATCTGACTCTAAATCAAATATATTTTTGTTTTTTGATTTTGATGTTCAGTTGAAATGAAAGAAGGGCTGATACACAGGTCGATATGGCCTCCAATAAGATACCTGTTATTCTCTTATGTTAATGGTTCAAAGAGTGACAGGCTGAATGGTCGGCCCCCACACAGATTAACCTCACCAAATCTGGCCCTCGTTGCCAAAAGTTTGGACACCCCTGTACTATACTATGACGTCTTTTTTGTAAAATTTTCAAACATTTCACGAAATGACTTTTTTCCACCATAGAATCATTTTACATGCTATAATACGACCGTTTTCATGATTATTTTCAACATCAAAAAAAGTGACATTTTCATCGAAAAATTTCGACATACTATACTATGACGTTTTTTTGTAAAATTATAAAACACTTCACGAAATGACTTTTTTCCACGATAGAATCATTATACATGCTATAATACGACCGTTTTGATGATTTTTTTCAACATCAAAAAAAATGACGTTTTAATCGAAAAAATTTCGACATACTATACTATGACGTTTTTTTGTAAAATTTTCCAACATTTCAGAAAATGACTTTTTTCCACCATAGAATCATTTTACATGCTATAATACGACCATTTTGATGATTTTTTTTCAACATCAAAAAAATTTGACGTTTTCATCGAAAAATTTCGACATACAATACTATGATTTTTTTTGTAAAATGTTCCTACATTTCACGAAATGACTTTTTTCAACCATAGAATCATTTTACATGCTATAATACGACCGTTTTCATGATTTTTTTCAACATCAAAAAAAATTGACGTTTTCATCGAAAAATTTCGACATGTCTATGGTCGCTATGACATTTTTTTGTAAAATTTTCCAACATTTCAGGAAATGACTTTTTCCATAATAGAACCATTATACATGCTATAATGCAACCGTTTTGATACATTTTTTTTCAACATAAAAAATTTTTACGTTTCCATCGAAAAATTTCGACATACTATACTATGACTTTTTTTTTGTAAAATTATAAAACATTTCACGAAATGACTTTTTCCACCATAGAATCATTTTACATGCTATAATACGACCGTTTTCATGATTTTTTTCAACATCAAAAAAAATTGACGTTTTCATCGAAAAAATTCGACATACTATACTATGACTTTTTTTTGGAAAATTTTCCAACATTTCACGAAATGACTTTTTTCCACCATAGAATCATTTTACATGCTATAATACGACCGTTTTCATGATTTTTTTCAACATCAAAAATATTTGACGTTTTCATCGAAAAATTTCGACATACTATACCAGGCATGTCCAAAGTCCGGCCCGCGGGCCAATTGCGGCCCGTGTTCAAATTTCCACCGGCCCGCAGCCTTTGTCATATAATCAACAATATGCGGCCCGCCACGATATCGGTGTGCAATTGAGGAGGTATGCAGCAGACCCCTCATCTCTGGCTGAGGAGTTCTAGCGCTGCTTTCGGGATTTTGCAGCTGTTGAAAAGGAGATCAGGCTTTTAACTCTCCTTTCTCCGTGGACTCCTTTCTCCGACAACGCTCCAGACCTCCTCCAGCTGGACCGCATTGAGCTGCAGTGTGATGCGGAGTGTCGTGGTTAGCACCAATGGCTCCCTTTGTCAACTTTTACCGCCAGCTGGATGAAGGCAGGTTCCCAGAGATTCAAACAGTTGCTCATACAAACGCTGAGCTCGTTTGGCTCCACATACATGAAGACGTCCAAGAACCGCCTGAGGACCAGATTAAGAGACTCTCACCTGCGTGACGCCTGCGCACCAGAACCACTGCTTTAGAGCCAGACCTGGTCTACTGACTGTAGTCCAGATCTCAGAGCCAACCTTCACATTAGTGCAGACAAGTTATATGTTTAGTCTTCTGAGGTGAATCACTTCTATTTTTTTTTTTTTTTAATGAATATGCTCTGAGTCTTTTCAAATCAGGGATCATTAGTTCTTGTTTTCCAACTGACAATCAAACTGGCTCTTGTATAACAAACTAAACTGTCTTCATATTTATTGATAACAAACATTAGGGTCTTAAGAAACAAATATACAAATACTCAGCATTAAATATTAAAATCTAATTTGGTCCAGCACTCATTTTTCCATTTCATATTTTTGATCCAAGTCTAAAATTGACATAAATTTCGTGTTTGATATCTGACTCTAAATCAAATATATTTTTGTTTTTTGATTTTTGATGTTCAGTTGAAATGAAAGAAGGGCTGATACACAGGTCGATATGGCCTCCAATAAGATACCTGTTATTCTCTTATGTTAATGGTTCAAAGAGTGTCAGGCTGAATGGTCGGCCCCCACACAGATTAACCTCACCAAATCTGGCCCTCGTTGCCAAAAGTTTGGACACCCCTGTACTATACTATGACGTCTTTTTTGTAAAATTTTCAAACATTTCACGAAATGACTTTTTCCACCATAGAATCATTTTACATGCTATAATACGACCGTTTTCATGATTATTTTCAACATCAAAAAAAGTGACATTTTCATCGAAAAATTTCACATACTATACTATGACGTTTTTTTTTTTGTAAAATTATAAAACATTTGACGAAATGACTTTTTTCCACGATAGAATCATTATACATGCTATAATACGACCGTTTTGATGATTTTTTTCAACATCAAAAATATTTGACGTTTTCATCGAAAAATTTCGACATACTATACTATGACAATTTTTTTGTAAAATTTTCCAACATTTCACGAAATGACTTTATTCCACCATAGAATCATTTTACATGCTATAATACGACCGTTTTCATGATTTTTTTCAAAATCAAAAATATTTGACGTTGTCATCGAAAAATTTCGACATACTATACTATGACGTTTTTTTGTAAAATTTTCCAACATTTCACGAAATGACTTTTTTCCACCATAGAATCATTTTACATGCTATAATATGACCGTTTTCATGATTTTTTTCAACATCAAAAAAAAATTGACGTTTTCATCGAAAAATTTCGACATACTATACTATGATTTTTTGTAAAATTTTCCAACATTTCACAAAATGACTTTTATCCACCATAGAATCATTTTATATGCTATAATACGACCGTTTTCATGATTTTTTTAAACATCAAAAAATTGACGTTTTCATCGAAAAATTTCGACATACTATACTATGATTTTTTTTGAAAATTTTCCAACATTTCACGAAATGACTTTTTTTTCCACCATAGAATCATTTTATATGCTATAATACGACCGTTTTCATGATTTTTTTCAACATCAAAAAAATTTTATGTTTTCATCGAAAAATTTCGACATAGTATACTATGATGTTTTTTTGTAAAATTTTCCAACATTTCACGAATTGACTTTTCTAAATTCTTTTTGGAAAGACTCGCTAGAGGGGTCTGAAAACGGGCAAATATAGCGACTAAGTCGCTAAGTAGGCGTCACAGCGCTGTTGCTGGAAACCGCTGATACTGAGACACTACAGTGCGCATGTCACAAAATCGGGATGCATTGTGGGATATGCAGTCTAAAGACACAGTACTTCTGTGAAGCAGCATAGAATTGAATGATATGCATTCTATATTCTTTGCAAAAACTCGCGGGACACATAAAGTGACGTGGCGGGCCAGATTTGACCCGCAGGCCTTGATTTTGACACGTGTGTACTATACTATGATGTTTTTTTTGTAAAATTTTCCAACATTTCACGAAATGACTTTTTTCCACCATAAAATCATTTTATATGCTATGATACGACCATTTTCATGATTCTTTTCAACATAAAAAAATTGACGTTTTCATCGAAAAATTTCGACATACTATACTATGACGTTTTTTTGTAAAATTTTCCAACATTTCACAAAATGACTTTTTTCCACCATAGAATCAATTTACATGCTATAATAGGACCGTTTTCATGATTTTTTTCAACATCAAAAAAAATTGACGTTTTCATCGAAAAATTTCGACATACTATACTATGACGTTTTTGTAAAATTTTCCAACATTTCACGAAATGACTTTTTTCCACCACAGAATCATTTTACATGCTATAATACGACCGTTTTCATGATTTTTTTCAAAATCAAAAAATTTCGACATACTATACTATGACTTTTTTTTGTAAAATTTTCCAACATTTCACGAAATGACTTTTTTCCACCATAGAATCATTTTACATGCTATAATATGACCGTTTTCATGATTTTTTTTCAACATTAAAAATATTTGACGTTTTCATCGAAAAAATTTCGACATACTATACTATGACGTTTTTGTAAAATTTTCCAACATTTCACGAAATGACTTTTTTCCACCATAGTATCATTTTACATGCTATAATACGACTGTTTTCATGATTTTTTTTTCATTATCAAAAAAAGTGACGTTTTCATCGAAAATTTCGACATACTATACTATGACTTTTTTTTTGTAAAATTTTCCAACATTTCACGAAATGACTTTGTTCCACCATAGAATCATTTTACATGCTATAATACGACCGTTTTCATGATTTTTTTCAAAATCAAAAATATTTGACGTTGTCATCGAAAAATTTCGACATACTATACTATGACGATTTTTTTGTAAAGTTTTCCAACATTTCACGAAATGACTTTTTTCCACCATAGAATCATTTTACATGCTATAATACGACCGTTTTCATGATTTTTTTCAACATCAAAAAAAATTGACGTTTTCATCGAAAAAATTTCGACATACTATACCAGGCATGTCCAAAGTCCGGCCCGCGGGCCAATTGCGGCCCGTGTTCAAATTTCCACCGGCCCGCAGCCTTTGTCATATAATCAACAATATGCGGCCCGCCACGATATCGGTGTGCAATTGAGGAGGTATGCAGCAGACCCCTCATCTCTGGCTGAGGAGTTCTAGCGCTGCTTTCGGGATTTTGCAGCTGTTGAAAAGGAGATCAGGCTTTAACTCTCCTTTCTCCGTGGACTCCTTTCTCCGACAACGCTCCAGACCTCCTCCAGCTGGACCGCATTGAGCTGCAGTGTGATGCGGAGTGTCGTGGTTAGCACCAATGGCTCCCTTGTCAACTTTTACCGTCAGCTGGATGAAGGCAGGTTCCCAGAGATTCAAACAGTTGCTCATAAAATGCTGAGCTCGTTTGGCTCCACATACATGAAGACGTCCAAGAACCGCCTGAGGACCAGATTAAGAGACTCTCACCTGCGTGACGTCTGCGCATCAGAACCACTGCTTTAGAGCCAGACCTGGTCTACTGACTGTAGTCCAGATCTCAGAGCCAACCTTCACATTAGTGCAGACAAGTTATATGTTTAGTCTTCTGAGGCGAATCACTTCTATTTTTTTTTTTTTTTTAATGAATATGCTCTGAGTCTTTTCAAATCAGGGATCATTAGTTCTTGTTTTTCAACTGACAATCAAACTGGCTCTTGTATAACAAACTAAACTGTCTTCATATTTATTGATAACAAACATTAGGGTCTTAAGAAACAAATATACAAATACTCAGCATTAAATATTAAAATCTAATTTGGTCCAGCACTCATTTTTCCATTTCATATTTTTGATCCAAGTCTAAAATTGACATAAATTTCGTGTTTGATATCTGACTCTAAATCAAATATATTTTTGTTTTTTGATTTTTGATGTTCAGTTGAAATGAAAGAAGGGCTGATACACAGGTCGATATGGCCTCCAATAAGATACCTGTTATTCTCTTATGTTAATGGTTCAAAGAGTGTCAGGCTGAATGGTCGGCCCCCACACAGATTAACCTCACCAAATCTGGCCCTCGTTGCCAAAAGTTTGGACACCCCTGTACTATACTATGACGTCTTTTTTGTAAAATTTTCAAACATTTCACGAAATGACTTTTTTCCACCATAGAATCATTTTACATGCTATAATACGACCGTTTTCATGATTATTTTCAACATCAAAAAAGTGACATTTTCATCGAAAATTTCGACATACTATACTATGACGTTTTTTTTTTTGTAAAATTATAAAACATTTCACGAAATGACTTTTTTCCACGATAGAATCATTATACATGCTATAATACGACCGTTTTGATGATTTTTTTCAACATCAAAAATATTTGACGTTGTCATCGAAAAATTTCGACATACTATACTATGACGTTTTTTTTGTAAAATTTTCCAACATTTCACGAAATGACTTTTTTCCACCATAGAATCATTTTACATGCTATAATATGACCGTTTTCATGATTTTTTCAACATCAAAAAAAATTGACGTTTTCATCGAAAAATTTCGACATACTATACTATGATTTTTTTTTGGAAAATTTTTCAACATTTCACGAAATGACTTTTTTCCACAATAGAATCATTTTACATGCTATAATATGACCGTTTTCATGATTTTTTTCAACATTAAAAATATTTGACGTTTTCATCGAAAAATTTCGACATACTATACTATGACGTTTTTTTGTAAAATTTTCCAACATTTCATGAAATGACTTTTTTCCAGCATAGAATCATTTTACATGCTATAATACGACCATTTTCATGATGTTTTTCAACATCAAAAAAGTATTTGACGTTTTCATCGAAAAATTTCGACATACTATACTATGACGTTTTTGTAAAATTTTTCAACATTTCACGAAATGACTTTTTTCCACAATAGAATCATTTTACATGCTATAATATGACCGTTTTCATGATTTTTTTCAACATTAAAAATATTTGACGTTTTCATCGAAAAATTTCGACATACTATACTATGACGTTTTTTTGTAAAATTTTCCAACATTTCATAAAATGACTTTTTTCCAGCATAGAATCATTTTACATGCTAAAATACGACCATTTTCATGATGTTTTTCAACATCAAAAGTAATTGACGTTTTCATCAAAAAATTTCGACATACTATACTATGACGTTTTTGTAAAATTTTCCAACATTTCACGAAATGACTTTTTTCCACCATAGAATCATTTTATATGCTATAATACGACCATTTTCATGATTTTTTTCAACATCGAAAAATTTCGACATACTATACTATGACGTTTTTTTTGTAAAATTTTCCAACATTTCACGAAATGACTTTTTTCCACCATAGAATCATTTTACATGCTATAATACGACTGTTTTCATGATTTTTTCTCATTATCAAAAAAAGTGACGTTTTCATCGAAAAAAATTTCGATATACTATACTATGACTTTTTTTTTGGATAATTTTCTAACATTTCACCAAATGACTTTTTTCCATCATAGAATCATGATACATGCTATAATACGACCGTTTTCATGATTTTGTTCAAAACATCAAAAAAATTTGACGTTTTCATCGAAAAATTTCAACATAATATGCCAAGACGTTTTTTTTTGCAAAATTTTCCAACATTTCACGAAATGAGTTTTTTCCACCATAGAATCATTTTATATGCTATAATACGACCATTTTCATGATTTTTTTCAACATCGAAAAATTTCGACATACTATACTATGACGTTTTTTATGTAAAATTTTCAAACATTTCACGAAATGACTTTTTTCCACCATAGAATCATTTTACATGCTATAATACGACCGTTTTGATGATTTTTTTCAACATCAAAAAAATTTGACGTTTTCATCGAAAAATTTGCACATACTATACTATGACGTTTTTTTTGTAAAATTTTCCAACATTTCACTAAATGACTTTTTTCCACCATAGAATCATTTTACATGCTATAATACGACCGCTTTCATGATTTCTTTCATCATCATATAAAATTGACGTTTTCATCGAAAAATTTCGACATACTATACTATGACTTTTTTTGAAAATTTTCCAACATTTCACTAAATGACTTTTTTCCATCATAAAATCATTTTATATGCTATAATACGACCGTTTTCATGATTTATTTTAATTATCAAAAAGTGGGACGTTTTCATCGAAAAAATTTCAACATACTATACAATGACTTTTTTTGGTAAAATTTTCCAACATTTCACGAAATGACTTTTTTCCACCATAGAATCATTTTACATGCTATAATATGACCGTTTCCATGATTTTTTTCAACATCAAAAAAATTGACGTTTTCATTGTAAATTTTCGACATACTATACTATGACATTTTTTTGGAAAATTTTCCAACATTTCAGGAAATTACTTTTTCCATAATAGAACCATTACACATGAGACAAAGCAACCGTTTTGATAATTTTTTTTACAACATAAAAATTTTTTTTCAACATAAAAATTTTTTTTACGTTTCCATCGAAAATTTCGACATACCATACTTTGACGTTTTTTTTGTAAAATTTTCCAACATTTCACAAAATGACCCTTTTCCACCATAGAATCATTTTGTCATACTATAATACGACCGCTTTCATGATTTTTTCAACATCAAAAAAAGTGACGTTTTCATCGAAAAATTTCGACATACTATACTATGACGTTTTTTTTGTAAAAAATTTTCCAACATTTCACGAAATGACTTTTTTTTCCACCATAGAATCATTTTACGTGCTATAATAATACCGTTTTGATGATTTTTTTTCAACATCAAAAAAAATTTTTTGATCCAACATTTCACGAATTGACTTTTCTAATTTCTTTTTTTGAAAGACTCGCTAGAGGGGTCTGAAAAAAGAGTTAAATATAGCGACTAAGTCGCTAAGTAGGGGCTTTCACAGCGCTGTTGTTGGAAACCACTGATACTGAGACACTACAGTGCGCATGTCACAAAATCGGGATGCATTGTGGGATATGCAGTTTAAAGACACAGTACTTCTGTGAAGCAGCAGTGAATTGAACATATCTATCTCTATATTCTTTGTAAACCCTCGCGGGACACATAAAGTGAGGTGGCGGGCCAGATTTGGCCCGCGGGCCTTGATTTTGACACATGTGTACTATACTATGATGTTTTTTTTGTAAAATTTTTCCAACATTTCAGGAAATGACTTTTTTTCCACCATAGAATCATTTTATATGCTATAATAC